>WNYA01002151.1:0-48000 GCA_019512145.1 Engystomops pustulosus
ATGCAATAGCGTTGAAATGCATCAATCCATCCTGTTGTCTATCCATATGTTGTACCCCACTGATCGGTAATAAAGACTAGCCCTTTATTGGACAGCACCGTTGTGGTCTTTTGGAGTGCCGCTTTTTCCCATTTGTTTACACTATATGCATCTTTGATCCCGGACATTTCAGATGCAAAAACAATTTGTTTCCTTGCATGATCACTCCAACAGTAGTGGTCGTATCCAAGGACATCTTTCAAAAACATTATGCAAGCAGTATGTTCTTATTGTGGTTGTGGAGTCGAGGACCTGGAAGCGGGCACCGCCACATGGAATTTCTATTGAGGGCCTGGGCGGTGCCCCTGAGGGCAGAAGGTGAGGGTGACACAGTAGGCGATCGTCTATCCTCGCCTACCCCTCGTCCTGGCCCTGGGATGAACCATAAGTATACAGTTAGGGAGCATAGAAAAGAAAAGGCCATGCGGCAAGTGTGTTTTGAAGGAAATCCTTACACCTGTGAGCATTTGGTGATCCTGCCCATCCTCTTGAAAGTGCAAAAGGATACACCCTCTGGTTGCAGGTTTTTGCAGACAATAAAAAAAGATTCAAACAATCCTGCACTTTATTTTATGAAAAATTCTTTCTTCATTATTAAATCATCTTATAAAATCGATCAGCACATAGTGGTATCTACAAACAGCTAAGCGTTTCGAGTAAAAAAAACTCTTCATCATGGCCATGGCCAATTTTTCATTAAAAAAAGTGCTGGATCATTTGAATCCTTTTCATACAGTCAGGGAGGCTTAACTGTGAGCGCTCGATTATAACTGTGTGACAGGAACCTATCTCCTTATTATTAGTAACTGCGATTAGTGTTTTTGCCCCTTCGCCTTACACATTTGGAGATACAGGAAGATCTGATGGTTGTGATAGGTGTCTTCATAAGTGTAGTCTACATGTCACTGGTGGCAGATTCACACCATCAGCTGAGAAACCACCCTGTAACCACAATGGAGCACATGGAAATTTTTTTTAGAGAAAGTCCCTTTAAATCTGGTCTCCTCTTTGCTAGAACATTCCATGATATATTTTGCTGTTGGATTCTAGATAATCCGCTGGACCAAGCGGCTGTATACTCCGTATGACTGCAAAGTTTTACAGAGGCGTAATAGTGTCCTGTACATGAGACCTTGTGTCTAGTTTCACAGTCTCGTAACGTTCTCGCACTTCTAGTTCTTAAGCGGCGAAGCATCACCTGGTTTCCAAAGCAACCGTCCATGTCTCTCCTCTTCATTGTGAAGCACAGATGGGCATGAAGTCATAAAACATCTCTGTTCTGTGACTCTTATCTCTGTCCTGTCAGCTAAAATACTTCTCCAGTGATAACCAGCAAAGCAGATCAATAGGCGCAGGACGCTCCTGCTGGAAGGCGAAAATATTAGATGATATAAGAATAATAAAAGGGATGAAATTGAATAGACAGGATGAGTGAAAAATTAAGATTTTTTATTCTTTAAAAACGTAAAACAGTTCAGCCAAAGCTCCTACTGTATGAGGTGGGACACAACTTGTCAGAAATGATATGAACGGGTCCTCAGGCGGACAGCCCCCCAACTACACCAAAAAGAATCAGGCTAATTTTACCCTCGTGTCCTGTTGGCAAAAATTTCTTCCATTCTTTGCCCTAACCACAATTCCAGCAAACAATAGGACATGTCCTATCTTTCTCCCAGCTACGGAGCAGTGCGGTGCCGTGTGCCCTTTGCTGCCTATGGGGGATGTATATACGCCGTATACTTCTTATATTTCTTTATACTGTCTCTCCTCTCCCTTCTATCCTGCTTCGAGAGACACTTTTCTGTACTGTCTCTCCCTCTCTTTCTGCTTTCTATCCTCCTGCACAGGGACACTTCTCTATACTGTCCCTCCTCCTCTCCCTGCTTTTCTATTCTGCTACATGGGGACACTTCCCTGTATCCCCCCCCCCCCCCCCCCACACACACAAACACACACACTCTCCGTGTTTTTTTTATCGTGCTACATGCTGACACTTCTATGTACTGTATCCCCCTACATTTCAATGTTGCTACACGAGGCACTTCTCTGTACTGTTTCTCACCCTCTTCCTGCTTTCTATCCTGCTACATGTGGACACTTCTCTGTACTGTCTCACCACCACTCTCCGTGCTTTTTTATCCTGCTACATGGTGACACTTCTATGTACTGTTTCCCTTTACTTTTCAATGTTGCTACACGGGGACACTTCTCTGTACTGTCTGTCACCCTCTTCCTGCTTTCTATCCTGCTACATGTGGACACTTCTCTGTACTGTCTCTCCTCCTCTCTCTGCTTTTTTATCCTTCTACATGGGGACACTGCCTGCCCTCTCCTTGCTTTTTTATCTGGCTACACAGGGACACTTCTCTGTACTGTCTCTCCCCTTTCCTTGCTTTTTTGTCCTGCTACACATGGGCACTTCTCTGTTCTGTCTTTCCTCCTCTCCCTGCTTTTTTATTCTACTACACGGGGGCACTACCCTGTACTTCCCCCTCTCTTCTTGCTTTGTTATGCTGCTAGACGGTGAAAAATCTATGTACTATCCCCCTTACTTTTCTATGTTGCTACATGAGGGACTTCTCTGTACTGTCTCTCCCCCTCTCCATGCTGTCTATACTGCTGCATGTGGACACTTCTCTATACTGTCTCTCCTCCTCTCTCTTCTTTTTTATCCTTCTACATAGGGACATTTCTCTGTACTGTCTCTCTCACTCTTCCTGCTTTTCTATCCAGCTACACAGGGACACTTCTGTATACTGTCTCTCCCTTCTCCCTGCTTTTCTATCCTGCTACATGTGGACACTTCTCTGTACTGTCTATTCTCCTCTCTCTGCTTTTTATGCTTCTACATATGCTCCCTCTCTTTGCTTTTTTATCTGGCTACATAGGGACACTTCTCTATACTGTCTCTCCCTTCTCCCTGCTTTTTATCCTGCTACACAGGGACACTTCTCTGAACTGTCAATCCTGCTTTGAGCTTCTGCAGAATATTGGTGAACAGAAGCTCCTCAACTATAAACATTGTCTGCATGAAGTGTGAACACTGGCTGAGCTCAGCTGCTGTAATATACCAGTGAGTCTCTACTCTGCAGAAGAGCTCAGTGCTTTACTTCTCAGTCTACGCCACCTAGAGTGTTTTTGCTCCAAAATTGCGCCTAAATGAAAAGTCGCTAATGATAAATCAGGAGTAGATGGAGCAAAACATCTGGAAAGTAGGAAAATAAGCAAAACATGTTTATTTTTTATTTTAGGTGTTTAGTCGCAAAACCGGCGCAAAAGTAATGGGACAAAATAAAAAGTTGCTAGAACAACAACAGAAACAAGTGATACATCTGGCCCTTCATATATAATCTATTAACCAGTATTAATAAACTATCTATCCATCCGCATTAATCTGCGTCTATCTATCTGTCTATATATCTATCTATAATCTATCTATCATCTATCTATCTATCTATCTATCTATCTATCTATCTATCTATCATCTGGTAACGTATAGACATACTACATACAGTAGGAGGGAGGAGGAGGGTAAAGTATATACCATCACTAACATACTGGAGGAGGAAGGAGTACAGTATAGACTATCACACCACATACAGAGGAGGAGGAGGAGGTACAGTATAGACATTCACTACATACAGAGGAGGAGGGTGATATGTATGAGGGGGGACAGTATAGACATCACTACATACAGAGAGGAGGATGAGAGGTACAGTATAGACAACTCCCTACATACAGAGGAGGAGGAGGGTACAGTATAGACATCAACTACATACAGGAGGGAGAGGAGGGTACAGTATAACATCACTACATACAGAGGAGGAGGAGGAGGGTACAGTATGACTCACTACATACAGAGAGTAGGAGGAAGGGTACAGTATAGACATCACTACATACAGAGGAGGAGGAGGAGAGGGTACAAGTATAGACATCACTACATACAGGGAGGGAGGAGGAGGGTACAGTATAGTGACCTCACTACATACAGGAGGAGGGTAGGAGGGTACAGTATAGACATCACTCTAACAGAGGGATGAGAGGGTACAGTAAACACACTACATACAGCAGGAGGAGGAGGAGGGTACAGTATAGACATCACTACATACAGAGGAGGAGGAGGGTACAGTATAGACATCACTACATACAGGAGGAGGAGGAGGAGGGGAGGGTACAGTATAGACATCACTACATTACAGAGGAGGAGGAGAGGAGGGTACAGCTATAGACATCACTACATACAGAGGAGGAGGAGGAGGGTACAGTATAGACATCACTACATACAGAGAGGAGGAGGAGGAGGGTACAGTATAGACATCACTGACATCAGAGGAGGAGGAGGAGGGTACAGTATAGACATCACTACATACAGAGGAGGAGGAGGGTACAGTATAGACATCACTACATACAGAGGAGGAGGAGGAGGAGGTACAGTATAGACATCACTACATACAGAGATGGAGGAGGAGGAGGGTACAGTAAGACATCACTACATACAGAGGAGAAAAAAAGGAGGGCTTACAGTATAGACATCACTCATACGAGGATGAGAGGGTCCGTATAACATCATCCAAACAGAGGAGGAGGAGGGGGTACAGTTATAGACATCATACATACAGAGGAGGAGGAGGAGGTTGACAGTATAGACATCACGTACACCAGAGGAGGAGGGGAAGGGTGCAGTATAGAGCCATAGCTGTTGCTATGGGACCGCAGTGTCAGGGGGGGGCCCTGTCTTTGACTGACATTAAAACTATGGAGGATGTGCACCATTATATATAGTATTATATATCTATATATAGACAGCAAACATTGTTGCAGTATGCATCGTATAGACATATATGCGGTTGTATACTGCTGTATATGTGTAGTATCTGTGATGTTATATGGGTAGGTATATGTGTGGATATACTGTATGGGTGTATATATGATTTGTACCTATGTATATGGACCTGTATGTGTCTTTTTCTGTGATGTGTAATGCTGCAGGTGTATGGTAGATGGTGGGTATATACTGGATGTATGTATATATGCTGTACGTCGTTGTATATGGACACAGTGATGTGTTGGATATATGAGTGGTATAT
This sequence comes from Engystomops pustulosus, assembly GCA_019512145.1. NCBI lineage: Eukaryota > Metazoa > Chordata > Amphibia > Anura > Leptodactylidae > Engystomops > Engystomops pustulosus. Next base: position 5,127 of record WNYA01002151.1, read on the forward strand.
CCTATGTGTGCATTATGTGTGGCAGTGTTAAATGTGTTTGTATTAGTGGGAAAACTGAGTTTATGTGCGATACAGTATAAATATGTGTGTATATCTGAAGTGTATGTAGATATATATATATCATATATCATATAATACATGAGAATTGCTCGAAAATGGCTTGCAATTGAGTTAGCGAAAATGTTGGCATTTCTACCATGGTTTTAAATTAAAATTCTTCAAATGCTTCGGACGAGTGCTGCTTTTCTTGTTGGATTGGACGTGTATGGGACTTTGAGTCCGCCCTTAAAGTTAGCACCAATCTTGGACTGATCCAAAAAGCACCGTGCAACCCATCTCTTCCATTTATGAGTTATATGTATATTTCTATGGGGAGAAGAGGACCCCATTCTGTGAAGTCTGCTATGGGGACCCTGGCCTCTTATAGTTATTGACCTGGGAAATAGGGGCCATTTCAGAGTGAACCTTTACTGCCTGAGGTTGAGCTATTAACATGATCCCAAATCCTATAAACACTATTTATTAGTGTTATTAGTAGGCAATGCCACCTCTGATCTGCCCCCCACTGTTAACTGCAGGTGGTGCTCGCCTGAGGATAAACGGCATGTGAGGTGATTGATTGGGGGGTGTTTTGGCCAAAAACTACAGCCCAGCCACAGGTGTGTTCTTGGGAAAAGGGCTAAGAAGACACAGCTCTCACTTCTTCAATAACTCAAACGTAAGCCTTTTTGTCTGCCCGACCCTGCTCCTGGCCATAGGATGAGGATGCAGATCAGATTCCTGAATCTCAATTCAACACAGTTTGAGTCAGTATTTGCGTACAAAATTTAAAAAAAATGACCTAGCTTTCTTGCTTTATGTTTATACTTTCTATACCCCCTACAGTGGAATCTGTAACATCAGGCAAAGATTGATTGTTAGCCTAGCACACCTTGAGATTGTGTTAAAAATCATCAGTGTTTGAAGATCAGCAGTACTGTGAAAATGTATTTATTACAGGTTTGCAGCTGGACTTGACCCTGTGGGCTGTCCTCACACTGCTGCCTGTCACATGTTGTGCTCTAAGAACTCTCGTCTTCTATTTTGCTTGCTTCCCTCCAAAATAAAGGGAAAAATCTTTAGTAATCTACCAGAAAACTTGCTGCCAGGTTCTTATAGTATTGAAATCTGTGATAACAATTGGGGCACATTTACTCTATTCCGTGTATGTGTGGTCCCTGTTCATCCCCTAGCCGGGAATGGTCCGAAGAGGATGAACTGCTGCAATATACACGTAGATCTGGCTGGTGCCCCGATGATTTGTCTGATTGTTGCTCCCCCGCTCAGGCGTCCATGGAGTTCACAAATCTTCTTCCGGTGCATGTTAAGTCGCTTGGCTTGAGGAAATGCACGAGCATTGACTTCAAGTTAAATCACCATGCTTAGTCCTAATCATTGAAGCGCACGAGGCCCCCCCCACCCCTGATTTATGTGTCGGCATTGAAAGCCGGGCGGGTTGCACCATATCACCTCTGTTAAATTGCGGTGTGGATTGGAAATCATCGACTATTCGACCAAAGTGGCGGCCGCAGGTCACCCCTCACTCGTTATTAAATGCTAGCCTCCATACATTCAAACTCAATAAGGATTAGTCGTGTGCTTATTCTAAATTTACAAAATCCCCTGTTTTTTTAATTGTTGTTACAACCCCTTTAAGGTTAAGTGTTTATCCTCTTGCAATTATTCACAGAAAAACAAAGATTTGTACCCTCGATCCTAAACAAAAAAGTTTCTTCTCAAATGTTGCCAAAGCGCCTCATGGGAATGAACGAACCTCACTTCTTACCCGTTCACGTAATGACCCACCCACCTAACCAAGCTAATGAATCTTCCAAACACTCTTCCAGCTAAGGTAGCCTCACCAATCTCCATATCGCCTACGCCCCTCACCCCCACTCTCCCTAAAATCCCATACTTTGAAAACCAAACCCACACAAGAAACGGGGCCCTGCCCGTACAATTAAAAAACCAAATCAGCTGCTTTTGGGAACATAATATCTTAGTAGCATCCATTTTTTATTTTTTTTTATATTATGAGCTCATGCTGGCAGTTTGAGTAAGGATACCGAGTAAATTGGGTGGGATAGAAAACCCTATTGAGTAGGTTTTGACTCCAGCGCTAAAGACCTCACACGGCTGAGAGTGAACAGTGTCTTATCATTCATTAAAAGTTGGCCAGCCAAACGAAGCCATTTTGTTAAAATGCAATTAGAAGGACCGTGCGTTCTTAAAGAGAAATTAGCAAGGAGGTTCTTATAGTGGTAGCATCAGAGGGTCTGTTTCTGCTCAGACACAATTAATCCGGTGATTTGGGACTCCAACTCACAGGACGGTTATGTTGTCCGAGAGGCTACTATCTAGCTCTTATGTACTTGAGTCGGCGGAAACAGACAGTTCTCATGTTGGTCCATCAATATCGTGCATAGGCGCGGCTGGAAGCATCATATTTTTTTATGTTTATCCTGAAAATGTAGATTGAATGGGAAAAATAAAGTATTATAAACGATGTGGGCTCATGGTGGATAGTATACAGTCTGGTTTAGTCAGCTTGGCAGAATATTAGTAGTGTGTCTAGATAGGGTAGTTTAACTAGATCCTTATCGATTTAACTCCTGTCCCTACCTATTGATTCACTTGCGGCAAAGGTACTCGATCAGCTAAGGGTATTGATATGAAAGGCTAATGAAGGAGGGATACTAGAACTAAGGGTATGATCATGGCAGAAGGTATAAGTAACTAAGGGTTATGATCATGGGCAGTAAGGCTAGAAAGCTAAAGGGTATGATCATGTGAGAAGGCATATAAACTAAGGGTATGATCATGGGTTCAGTAAGTGAGTAACTAAGGGATGTATTCATGCAGAAGTATTGAAAGGTGACATCTGAAAGTTAACTAAGGGTATGATCATGGGCAGAAGTGTATTAGAACTAAGGGTGAATTATAGGCATGGGCAGAAGGTATTAGAACTACAGGGTCCATCGATCTGGTGCGCGGTATGTTTAAAGATTAAGGGTAACTGATCATGGGGCAGTAAGGTATTAGAATTCTAAGGTATGACATTGGCCGAACGGCTCAGACCTAAGGGTATGATCACTCGGCAGATAAGTGTATAGAACTTGACGGGTATGAATCATTGGCGGTTGTGCATAAGTTATATATCTAAGGGTATGTCATGTGGCAGCAGTACTAAACTTAGATGATCATGGCAGAAGGTATCTAGACTAACGGGTATGACATGGGAAAGGTATTAGACCTTAAGAGGTATGATCATGGGCAGAAACTGTATTAGAACTAAGGGTATGTGATCGGTGCGCGAGTCATTAGCAAGAAGGGTGTGCAGGATTAGACTAAGGGGTATGATCATGGGACAGAATGTACTAGGAATAATTCGACTAATTGGGTTTATGATTATTACTAATGGGAGATCATGCGATTATAGAACTAAGGGTTATGTCAGTGGCAGAAGTATTAAACTAAGGGTAGGAATCATGGAACTAAGAATAGGGTTTATGCTGAGTACTAGAAACTTAAGGGTATGATCAGTTGCAAAGGTATAGAATAAGGGTTTATGTATTATGATCCGGAAAGGTACTAAGAACTAAGTGTATTATCATGGGCTAGAAGGTATTAGAAACTAAGGGTTGATCATGGAACAAAGTATTAGAACTAAGTTATGATCATATGGGCAGGAAGGGTACTTAGAATACTGGCATTATCATGGAGGCAGAATTATCTTAGAACTAAGGGTATTGATGATGGCAGAAGTGTATTAGAATAAGGTATGGATCATGGACGAAGGTATATGAACTAAGGGTATGACATAGGCAGAAGGAATTCAGAACTAAGGGTATTATTGATTGGTAGAAGTAATTATAGAACTAATGGGCTATGATATGCGCAGTCATGAAGATAGAAATAAGGTTATGTTCATGTTCCAGGAAGTTACCTAATACTACTACATGCTTGCGTAGGTTATCGCCCATGCTTCTGGTGCATAAGGTAGTAGGTAGAAGAACTAGGCTATGATAGGGCAAAAGGCTAATATACTAAGGGGGGTGGATGATCATGGAGCAGAAGGTACTTGAGAATAAGGTTGATCATGGGCGAGAAGGCATTAGAACTAAGGGGTATGATCATGGGAACGGTATAGAACTTAAGGGATTGATCATGGGCAGAGGTATTTCAGACACTAAGGGATCTAATGCGGCGAAGGTATAAATTGCCTATCATGGGCTAGTACGGGTTCATTAGATCCTAGGTATGTCGGGCAGAAGTGTATTAGAAGCTAGAGTTATGTTCATAGGGCGAAAGGTATTAGAACTAAGTATGATATACCGGGGCAAAGTTGAGTCAGGATTATCTAGAGTATTCTCTCCCTACGGTATACTCATTTGCAGTATTAGGTATTAAGTAACTAAGGGTATGTCAGGGGACAGCAATGTATCTAGAACTAAGTAGGATCATCAGGGCAGAAGGATTATGCAACAAGTGGTAATGACTGGCAGAACTAGGTCTGTTGGCTAGCAGTATTAGAACTAAGGGTTTGATCATGGAAGAATGTACTAAAACTAAGGTTATGATTATGGCAGCATAAGTTATTAGAAGACTAAGGGTTAATCGATCATGGGGAAGATAACTAAGTAAATGAAGTCTAAGCTAAGATATATAAATCAAATACACGGTATACAGGCCTGAGTTTAATAAGGGTATGATCATGGTGTATAGACTAGGTGACATGGTAACAAGATCAGAAGGGTAGGATTCAGGGCAGCAAGGTATTAGAAACTAAGGGTATGATCATGGAGAAGTGTATAAGAACTAAGGGTAGATCATGGAGAATGAGTAAACTAGTTGAACATGTGCAGAAGAGTATTAGGAACTAGGGTAATATTTCAGGGCCAATCCGGTATTAGAACTTAAGGTATATGATTCCTGGGCAGAAGGGTATGTACTAGGGTGATACGGGATAAGGTATCGAAAATACGAATGGGACGTTTAGAGAAAGGGCTGGGCCGCAGTACTAGAACGGAGTCATTCAGAATGGTATTACTGGGTATGTTATGGCAGCATAGCATAGGATGAATCATGGAAGTACTAAACTAGGGTGAAGCGAGTTTACAGGGGTATGGCAAGCATGACTAGATGATTATGGTGCACTTCAAGGAAATTGTTTTTCCTAACAGAAATATATATAAAAAACCCATCCCACAGTAATAGGTCCTTCAGTGTTTGAGGGTCCAGCTCTTCACCACCTCCCCAGAACAGATGTTCTCGACAGCTGATAAACCAAAGGAATAAACGGAAATACTAGCCGGCCATTCTTATATAGTGGACAGAATACGGTTAATGCAAATAAGACATCACTTCCTAATTTATTTAAAGTGACTCAGCTGGACCATCGGTAACTGTAGAACGGTTGAGTTTTTAAATCTTTGTATAAAGAAAACAACTTTGCAATAAAAAATTGCATTCAATGTTGAACGGTGCCCGGAGAAGCAGAATTAACTGGGCCTAAGCAGGTCTTGGTCCCAATGTCGAAAAAACATAGAAATGATGAGCCAACCTCGTTCGAAATTAGCGAGAAAAAACTTTAGTAACTCTAATATTATCAAAATCGAATAGATACAGTGGGTCTGCTTACCGTTTTATACTAAGAGCATGTTTGCTCTATGACAATTTACCCGCTTGGTTATACTGATTTTTTTATATATAGTGAATTTATAAAGTTTTTCTCCATTAATTTTTTTAAACGAGTGCTGGATAATATTTGCTGTTTAACTTTAGTGCACGGGTGCAAACAGTAAACATTGAATCTCTTGTTATTCGAGTCAAGGAAATGGACCTCTAAAAATAAGATAGTGTCACTGAGGACAAACCCCTTCCCAGTTATCCCTGGCCTAATTGCCCCTACCTAATCATAAGTTAGGAGCATACCTGGTCCTTCCTGTGGTAATAAATGACAAAGACGAAGGACAAATATTCACAGAGGATATTCTCTCAAATATCGTCAGACACCAAGAAGGATGAGTGAGACAAAATCCCCAGACAAATGGATAGACAGGACAATCAGGCAAAGGTCTGAAGTAAGCAAAGAGAAATATTGCATAAAACCTTTTTGAGTAATTGTCCAACAAAATGATTTGTATCGTCTCTATTTCTGACAGGGCAGGCATTGGTGTTGGAAGCAGATAATTCGTCCGCTGACTCCTTGCGCAACTTACAGTTACTCCACTATTAAAGTTCACATAGGACGTTGGGTGGTGTTGAAATAATACATGGTGCTAGGAATGGAATACACCAGTGTTAGAAATAGCAAGACAGAAGGGAATAAAAATGTCCACTTATACTCTATGAGAGGATCTCTGGAAGAAATTGCAGGTATAGGTTAAGAAAAAAGCTCTCTTTTGTTACCTTGTAAGACAGGTGCTGCTCTCTGTGAGAGAAGTCTTCACCTCTGAACTCAAGTCAAAACCTCTACTCAGCTCAAAACAGTTATCTATGCATTACAACAAGATGCAAAGACTGTAAAATACAGTGCTGTCTACAGTGGGAAATCTGTCTTCCTTCTGAATATACTGGTTCCTCGCTTTTAAAACCCACAATCCGTGTTGTAGGGCTTCCTTACGTCTACTTGATGGCCCCGCCTGCCTTACTCCCGGTCGCAAAGATTGTGTATCAGGATTATTCGGTGCTCAATATTGAATGATACAGATTAATTTAGCAAGGATACTTTCCATTTTAGCATGAAAGATCTGCCCCTGCTCATATGAGTCCCTTCAACATTTGTTCAAGGATTCTTGTTAAGGTGTCACGCCAACAATTCTTATGTGTAAATTTCTATCTTGGCAGTTTGCCATCCAAATTAATATTTAACTTCGCTTATTTCTTTTAACTTTTTATTAAACCGAGTGTGTGAAGAGGAGAACAAAGCAGAAACCCATAGTTCCATCCATATAAAAAAGAAAGAAAATAAAGGAAATGAGTATCTCGACGGGAACATAATCCATATCGAAAAGCTAGCGATCATCCTACAGAGCCACATATTAGGGCAAATGAGCAATAAATGTATGAGTGATGGTCAAGTTAAAAACAGGAAAAAAATCACAAAACACTGGAAAATCAGGAACACTGGAGGTGCTTTCCTCTTGCAGGAATGAGTGAGATCCCGGGGGGGGAGTGAAAGGACCGTTGCCGATTATATAGGAGAGCCCGGATTAACAAGCTCCCAACATGGTGATTGCTGGCCCTTTAAAATCTTAAAGAGCCGGGCGCGCGCACCTACAATGACTCTGGCCCTCTGATTATTCCATACGCTATCTTATAGGCCGAGATGCCTTTATATGCAGGTAGTCCAGCCAGTAGTGGACGGAGTGCTTCAGCCAGCGGGTCGCGTGTAACGTGCGCAAATTGCGGCGCTCACATACGAGGGGCATACCTGCCATTTCCGGGTACTATCTTCTGATATAGAAGCCCTTCGGGTGTGTGATATTTTAGACTGATTTTCTTTAACACTTCTATTTTTACTTTTTGATTAGTTTCACACCTGTCTATAACATTGCAAAGTACGAATGTTTGTTAAATATCTTCATTTATGTTCACATCGTGTTTATCTCATATTTTAGGTTACAATAGGGGTTCCAACCCATATTGTTTTCATTAAAGGTAACAGTCAGGGCAATTGGGATCTAAAAAACCACATACAGTGACCTAACGAACCGTGTGGTATAGGTGTCCCAAATCCAAAGTTAAAGCTTTTAGGATTATATGTGGAGAAAAAAATAATAACTAATTTTTTTTTTTTACCTTCACCTTCCCCCCTCATTCCTTGACCTGGAGTTTCGTGTCCTGGCGAATTGAGTGGATGATTATACTCAGGCTTCCACTGAACTACTGCCCTTAGGTGCGGGCAAGCTCATTGAAGCCGAGATACCGTCCCGACTGTTAACTTCTGTGACAAAGGCATCGGCCGGAGATCTTTCTGGATTGCCTCTTCAGATCAACATCCCAGTTAAGTATCCAAGTTTATTTTTTCATTATTTAACATATAAAATCTTCAACAATGTTTGATTGTTAAACCTACAACCGGTCCCTAAGAAACCCCGTCCAAATCGACTGACATAGACCTTCTTATAAGCCTTTTCAAAAAAACACCTAAAGAGAGGACAAAAGCTGCTGAAGTTTCCTTCCTCACGAGAGATCAGTCAGCCTTTTGGATTAGGAGCAAAAAGAAATAATAAGAAAATTTGGGGAGATAAAGTCATAAAAAAGCAAAAAAAAACCAATTCTGGGAGAACAAAAAAAAAAAAATCTTGACTTAACAATCACACGTCAGCAAAATCCAGAAACACTACCGTCGCTGAGGTACTTAGGCTTCGTAGGGTGTGACCTAAACATATTTGCAGACTACACGGATGTACAACCAAACTTTGGACCCTCTCGGGGGGTGCTGTTCGTTCTCTCTATGACTGTTGGAAGAATTTACAATTACCCGTTACCCCCGCACCACAGATGTAATTTTAACAGCCCCTGGCTTTCCACGTGGTTTATTTTCTCCTCCAAAAGAACGGTCTATTAGCACCCTTGTTGTTCATGTGTAAAACTTTGCTGTTCATGGTTAACATTGACTGTCGTGAATTTCTATAAATAACACAGCTTGTGCGAAGACTGCCGCAAAATCCACTGTATGACTCATAGAACAACACTTCAGCCAGGTTTACGTTAGCCGAGACACCAAAGGCCCCTCTTAGGTTTAGGGGAATTATTGATATTGCTGGTCAAGAGATTTAAGATGGATTTGGTAGGGCAGATAGAATAAAAACAAAAGATGAAGGGATTGGACGAGATGATCTAGATCGAATAGATAGATAGTTAGATAGATAGAGTAGATATATAGGCTAGGACTGATTACGACGATAGATAGATTTAGACGAATAGATAGATAGACAGACAGATAATAGATATGCGGATAGATAGGATGAATAGATAGATAGGATGATGGATAGTAGATGAGGAGAGATGATTAGATGAGTCTCCTCCTCTGTATGTAGTGATGTCTATACTGTACCCTCCTCCTCCTCCTCTGTATGTAGTGATGTCTATACTGTACCCTCCTCCTCCTCCTCTGTATGTAGTGATGTCTATACTGTACCCTCCTCCTCCTCCTCCTCCTCCTCCTCCTCCTCCTCCTCTGTATTTTTCTATAGCCTGTATATCCCGGTGACCATGAAATGTTTTCTTTCCTCACATTAGTCAGCCGCAGACGTTTTTCGGAGAATATGGCGCAGCTCACACAGGACCTTGGTGCGGCCTTCTTCCAGAAGCAGCAGCTGAGCGCTGCCATGGCGGACACCTTCCTGGAACATCTGTGTCTTCTGGATATCGACTCGGAGCCACTGACTGCCAGGAACACCAGCATTGTGTGTACCATTGGTAAGTGCTGCCCCTCACTCCGGTGTTACCCCTCTATATGTCTGGCAGATGCCCCATTGGTCATGTAATTACCATGGTGACCTGTGCTCATTGCCGTCCTCCGTCCCAGGCCCTGCTTCCCGCTCGGTGGAAATGCTGAAAGAGATGATAAAGGCCGGACTGAACATTGCCCGCCTAAACTTCTCTCATGGGACCCACGAGGTGAGCTGCCCCAGTCCCCTGAACCCCAGGAGCCACCAGTCCCTCTAATAGTGTCCTCCTTACAGTACCACGCCGGATCCATCAAGAACGTGCGCCAAGCCACTGAAAGCTTTGCCGCTAATCCCATGTTCTACCGCCCCGTCGCCATCGCACTGGACACCAAAGGCCCCGAGATCCGCACCGGGATTATCAAGGAGGTAAGGGGGGGGGGCTCACCTGATGGGGGGAGGGAATATCCCAATTCTTAACATCTCTGATTGTCAGGGGGAAAATGCGGAGGTGGAGCTGCAGAAGGGCTCCATCGTGAAGGTGACCACCGACCCGGCATATGAGGACAAGTGCGACCACAAGACCCTGTGGGTGGACTACAAGAACATCTGCAAGGTGGTGAAGGTCGGGGGCAGGATCTTTGTGGATGATGGTCTCATATCTCTGCTGGTCAGGGAGATCGGTGAGTTGGGGTGTAGTATTGGACCTTGGTGGGAGGTTTGTAGATAGTTTTGTTTGCTTAAGATGATCTTTGGATAATTTGGAGGGTGGATGGATGTAAGACTGGGGTAACTCTCTGACCGGTGTCTGTCCTGGACAGGTTCGGATTACTGCCTTGCAGAGGTGGAGAATGGGGGTAACTTGTGCAGCAGGAAGGGGGTGAATCTCCCAGGAGCTGAGGTGGATCTCCCTGCCTTATCGGAACGAGACTGCTTGGATCTAAAGTTCGGCATTGAACAAGGCGTGGACATGGTGTTCGCCTCCTTCATCCGCAAGGCGCAGGATGTCATGGCCATCCGCCAGGAGCTGGGCCAAAGAGGGCGGAATATCAAGATTATCAGCAAGATCGAGAATCATGAGGGGGTGAAGAGGTAAGTGGCCCTAATATAATTTGACCCCCACCTCCTCCTAGAGTCTAGTACTGATGTCCTGATCTTTGCTTGAAGGTTTGATGAGATCTTGGAGGCCAGTGATGGGATAATGGTGGCTCGTGGAGACCTCGGCATTGAGATTCCAGCAGAAAAAGTGTTCCTGGCCCAAAAGATGATGATTGGAAAGTGCAACCGTGCGGGGAAGCCGGTCATATGTGCCACCCAGGTGAGGCCCTAAGTCAGTGCATGTACCTTCTGCTCCGATTCCATGGAGAATGGCTCAGGATCGGACACATGGTGATGTAGATGCACCTTAGTATTCATGGTCTACTGAACGTGTGGGGAGGGCCGGGGGAATCTCTCCCAGAAGCGGGGGATATAGCTACCTACCTCTTCATTAGTAAGACCACACCTCCAAAGCCAACCCAGGCAAATTAAATATGCAAATACATTGCTTCTTGGCTACCTTGTGAGGCAGCTCCCTTAACATCAAGCAGTTCCCTGCACTGCGCTGAAGAGATGCAAACACATGGAAACTGCAGGCTACAGCAGGGAGTCTGATCCTCATGGAACAGATAGACTGGGATCGATCCCACATCATGTCATTGGGCTTTCTCCACACGTCAGACTGTGCACCGTTTTTGCGGATTACTCAGCTTGGACAGGTATTTGGCAAGTGTCTGCGCCTGGATTTTGGCACATACGCAGCTGCGCTGCTTACATGCTATTAGGGGACATGCCGTTGGCTGATCCCACTGATTGAGAGCGGGACTGAGAGCGGGATTTAACATTCAAATTGTGTTGCATACAATGCACTTACATGCACCAGGAAGAAGAAGGTGAACTCCGGGGACCTGAGCGGGGAAGTGACACATGCAGGATATCGCGCGCGCAGCTCTTAGTAGTGACTCACGCACAGGCGCGACTATACAGGAACAATGCACTACCAATGTCACCAGGAAGAAGAGAGGTGACTCCGGGACGCTGAGCGGGGGGAGGACACTGAGGCAGGATATCGGGAGCACGATCTTAGTGAATCCCCAGCCCACAGCGATTATACACGGACAATGCACCTTACATGCTCCGGGAAGAAGAGGTGAACTCCGGGGACCTGAGCGGGGGAGAGACACATGCGGATATGGGGCAGGCTCTAGTGACTCCGCAACAGCACCATAACACGGACAATGCACTTAACAGACCAGGAAGAAGAAGGTGAACTCCGGGGACCTGAGCGGGGAAAGCGAAGCCACATGCAGGATATCGGGGCAAATGATCTTAGTGACTCCCCGCACAGCGCATTATACGGACAATGCACTTAAATGCACCAGGAAGAAGAAGGTGAAACTCCGGGGACCTGAGGGGAATGGACCATGCAGGATATCGGGATGAGGATCTTAGTGACTCCCCGACAGCGCATTATACAAGGACAATGCACTTACATGCACCAGGAAAGAAGAAGTGAACCCGGGGACCTGAGCAGGGAAGTGACACAGCAGGATATCGGGGCAGGATCTTAGGTGACTCCCGCCACTACGACATTATACACGGACAATGCACTTACATGCACCAGAAGAAGAAGGATGAATCCAGGGACCTGAGCGGGGGGAAGCGACACAATGCAGGATATCGGGTGCAGGATCTTAGTGAATCCCCGCACAGCACATTATAACGGACAATGGACTTACCTGCACCAGGAAGAAAGAAGGTGAACTCATGGGACCTGGGAGGGGAAAGCGACACATGCAGGATATCGGGCGCAGGATCTTAGTGACTCCCTGCACAGCGCATTATAACGGACAATGACTTACATGCACAGGAAGAAGAAGGTGACACTCCGGGGACCTGAGCGGGGAAGTGACACATGCAGGATATCGGGCGCAGGATCTTAGTGACTCCCGCACAGCGCATTATAACACGGACAATGCACTTAAATGCACCATGGAAGAGAAGGTGTGAACTCGGGGGACCTGAACGGGGAGGAAGCGACACATGCAGGATATCGGGGGACACAGGATCTTAGTGTCTCCCCGCACAAGCGCATTATACACGGACAATCACTTACAGTGCACCAGGAAGAAGAAGGTTGAAACTCCGGGGACCTGAGCGGGGAAGTGACACATGAGGGGGAAGCAGGATACGGGTGCAGGATCTTAGTGACTCCCCCGCACAGCGCATTATACACGACGACAATGCACTACATGCACCAGGAAGAGAAGGTGAACTCCAGGGACCGAGCGGGGAAGCGACACATGCAGGATATGGGGCAGGATCTAGTGACTCCCAGCACAGCGGCATTATACACGGACATGCCTTACATGGCACCAGGAAGAAGAAGGTGAACTCGGGCCCTGAGCGAGGGAGAGACACATGCAGGATATGGGGCAGGATTCTTAGTGACTCCCTGACAGCACATTATACACGGACAATGCACTTACATGTCACCAGGAAGAAAGAAGGTGAACTCCAGGGACCTGAGAGGGGAAGCGACACATGCAGGATATCGGGTGCAGGATCTTAGTGACATACCCGCACAGCAATTATACACGGACAATGTACTTACATGCACCAGGAAGAAGAAGGTGAACTCCAGGGACTGGGCGGGGAAGGACACATGCAGGATATAGGGGCGAGATCTTAGTGACTCCGCACAGCGCATTATACACGGACAATGCATACATGAACACAGAAGAAGAAGGTGAACTCCGGGGACCTGAGCGGGGAAGTACACATGCAGGATACGGGCGCAGGATCTTAGTGACTCCCCGCACAGGCATTATACACGGACAATGCACTTACATGCCAGGAAAGAAGGTGAACTCCGGGGACCTGAACGGCGGGGAGGAAGCGACACAGGAGGAATCGGGCAACAGGATCTTAGTGTCTCCCCGCCACAGCCGATTATACACGGACAATGCACTTACATGCACCAGGAGGAAGAAGGTGGAACTCGGGGACCTGAGCGGGGAAGTGACACATGCAGGATACGGGTGCAGGGTCTTAGTGACTCCCGCACAGCGCATTACACGGACAATGCACTTACATGCACCAGGAAGAAGAAGGTGAACTCCAGGGAGCTGAGCGGGGGAAGGGAGAGCGGAGGAAGCGGACACATGCAGGATATCGGGTTGCAGGATCTTAGTGACTCCCCGCACAGCACATTATACACGGACAATGCACTTACATGCACCAGGAAGAGAAGGTGAACCCGGGACCTGAGCGGGGAATCATGAAGATGTCGACAGAGGAGTCCTCGCTCACATCTGGAATCACTGATTTTATAGGAGCTAAAACACAATAACACTGCCATTGTAAAGTAAGTACCAGTTTAAAATGATCTTTTAGTGTAATCATCAGGGGTATAATTCTGAGATCTTTCTTCGGGGCACACCTCTTTGAGTCCTAGAACCTGTCTGGATGCTGAGGAGTGTACGGGTTCATCCAATGGTTAATGTCGGCAATCAGTGGAGGTGACTATGCCGCGTTGATTGATACTCGTCTAGTGACCACCATCCGCAGTGTACCTTGGGGAAATGCGGAGCGAGCTCAACGTTCCAAAGGCCTATTTTAATCTTTATTGTGACTAATGGCAAGAACTGTGCCATCCGAGGCTACTGGGAGCCCATCTGGGATCATGACAATACCGAATACCCAGACAATGATAGCTGAATCAGCGCCTGACTGAGACAGAGCTGCTCTTTGGTGTTTGGTACCGACAACTCTGCCACGTTACACCGGAAAGTGTGAAGGGCCGTGCAGAAATCTCCATCTGTGCCCAGCGATTCCCCAAAGAGGCACACATGCCGCCCAGAGAAGCTTTCTGGCTTAAAGGACATCTACCACAGGATGAAGGACTGTATGCAAAGGCATGGGGGCTTCAGCGCTCCATTAACACCCATGGCTCCGGGCGCCCCTCATGATGGTTTGCATACAGTCCCTTCTTCATGGTGGTAGATGTAACAGAGAAATCTGCAAGGTCCATATCATGGATGCCCAGCCTTTCTGATCTCCACGTGGGATGGAGACGACGTGTGATTGGTGTCCTAGGGGATCCCCTTCTATTTTGATGACGACTTACCCCTCCTGGCACTAAAGTAATCAGTGAGAGGCAAAGCAAATGGCTGTCCATGGTTCCCTGTAAAAAGAAGGATGGGACCATGGTTTGACTACACGCCACCATCCCTGTACTCAGGCAGTAGTAATAGTGAGCCTATCCGCTGCCTCGGATTGAGGAAATCCTAGCGGCTGCTTGTCTTCACCTTGACCTGACGACGTGGCTATTGGCAACTGTCCGAGGCACCCAAAAAAGAGAGCAGACTTACCCCTCCAATGGGCGTCTTAAAATGTAATAACATTGTGGCCTTTGGATTGGCAGCTCACAGCTAACCCTAACCCAACGGATAACCGGAGAGTGCCTCCGGCACAGGCATATGAGACTGTCGTGTATATCCGGACGCCATCCAGGTTTATTCCAATATCTGGCTGAAATGTTTACTTTTCGCCGGTGCCGATGAAAGCTGGCCAGGTGTCACCTGCGAAACCCAAACAAACACTCCAGGATGGTGGTGGCGCCGCTGGAATACAGCAAGATCCTGATAAGACGCCGATGTCATGGATGGGATACACATGACTACCACCCCGTATCTATGGCTTCCTAGGATTTGCCACCTAATTATGGCGGTTTTTATCCGGGATATCATGATTACTACCCACTGTCCTTCTCTCAGATGCCTGCAAACAGGGTCTGGGGGCTGTGCTTTTCCCAACTTCATGATGGGACGGAGAGGGTCAGCAAGCGGTGCCTGAACACAACGATAGAAGTACAGATCATTCACATTGGGGTCCTGGAGCTGGGCCTGTTCATGAGGAGGACTCATTACCTACAGCGACGTGTACCAAAGTGAGACAGTTTGTCAGGTCATGGAATAAACCATTACACAACATTCGTTGATGATGTCCAAGTCAAGGACCTCGTGGTCCAATCACGCGCACAGGCCGGAAATGTAGAAGAGTTTTACTCTACCCTAAGGGTGCCCAGCAGACAGAATATCCATCAGGGGTCTGCAGTTGAATCTCGCTTATACCAGGAGTTAGGCTTGCTAACTGTATACAACTAAAAATCTGAGGACCACGCTTACCCAAACGTATACCACCTGGGCTACTTGCCTTGGTACCTATAGAACAAACCACCCACTGGGAATACCCCAATTTCTTGATGGTCGAGAAGACACTGCCATCTGACAACGGCCCGGACATGAACACCTCTGACTCGTAGCCTCTTCTTCCTTGGAGTTGCTATGTTAGGACACCAGTGTGGCCAGGAGGATGGTGACCAAAGCCAAGAGGGCCCAACACAAGCAGAACTGTGACTGTGACGCCTGTGGAGATCCTCTTCTTCCTGGAGCTCAGTTGCTGGTTAAGAAACAATCACCGGGGTAAAGCTGGATAGGCAGTGGGCAGCGCGAGTCATAACTACGGTAGTTAGGAACACTCTTCCGTGCTTCGGGGTGCACAAGAACTGATAAAGAGGTTTTCTTCTTCTTCTTTACACCCTGTGTCTACTGTCCAGGAGTCCTCTTCCAGGAATGTCCTCTGTCAGAGATCCCAATATGATTCCAGCTGTTTCTTATTATACACCTCCACCCCTGCTGCCGCCTTGGTCGGTGTCACCCTTCCCGGTGACCTTGGAAATGGACCTCTGATTTCCATACTAACTGTGAGACCATGGCGATGGTGTGGGACCAGAGGTTATCGCTTGGCGGCTCCTCCTTGGGTCTCTAGAGGTAGACGACAGGTAAGGCTCCTGCCGACATGTAGGGTACAAGCTTTCCCAGGACTGGGCTGATGCTTCATCTAGAAATTTCCCCTGGTCGCAGAGAATCCTCGCTCCTGTCATCCATTGTTTTAGGTCTGCACCTGCCCACCCAGGGAATGGTTACTACTGGAGAGGTCTACTATAGAGGTCTCCGAGAGACTGACGTCACCACATTGGTTCCTGCTTATTATGTCCTGACCCCTTGTGCCTCTGTTATATCTGCACTAACCCAGATTACCTGATGGTAGATTCTTACAACTTACCCCCCGTCCCATCCCCATGCCAGTTACCTTCGTTCTGTATCTTTTAGAAGTGTCAGATTTCGTAGAATTGCTTATTGGCGGACGCCTCAGGCTCATTTGCATAGTTTTAAATAGCTTTATTCCTATAAAATCCGGCACCTCTAAAAGAATACAAAATCGAAGGGCGCTGGGGGAGGGAGGTAGTTGTAGGGATCACCAGCAGATAATCTGATTGCGAGATGGCTCTAACTTGTGGTCATTCAGGTGACGTGCCGAGGCAAATTCCAGCCTTTGCATTTGAGGGTCTAAGGGCAGCGGCCCCCCTTCCTTGGTAGGTCGGGTATAACAAACCTCTGCCCCCCTCTGTAAAGCTCCCATGTCTTGGCAGATGGGTTGGGGGTGGCCTCTGTACCCCATCTCTCCATTCTCTGCCTGTATCCTTGGCCCCCTTGTAATGTACATGTATAACTGTGCTGATCACCAGTGTCCCTTCTTTGACAGATGTTGGAGAGTAGATCAAAAGCAGAGGCACCCGCGCCGAGAGAGAGTGATGTGGCCAAAAACGGGTCCGGATGGGGACGAAGGAATGTCATGTTATTATGAGAGAACGGCAAAAGGGAGCGGAAAAGGGGGAGGAGGGGAACAAAGGAAGGGGGGGGGGGGGGGGGGGGGCAAAAAAAATGGGGAGAAAGAGTAGAGGCCTTCCGGCCAAAATACACAAACTGTCCCAATACGAAAAATCTGTAAATTCTTCCACTGGTTGAAATAGGTATAATTAAAAAATTATAATGGGAACCGTCTAATGCCCTGGACCAATTGCATAGAGAAGGTCACGTACGGAAAAACATGAAAAAAAAAAGAAAAAAAAAAGAAAAAAGTAGAGAAACAACTCAAAAAAAAATCAGTGGGGGGGGGGGGGGGGGGGGGGGGGGGGGGGGGGGGGGGGGGTGGGGGGGGGGGGTGGGGTGGTGGGGGGGGGGGGGGGGGGGGGGGGGGGGGGTGGGGGGGGGGGGGGGGGGGGGGGGGGGGGGGGGGGGGGGGGGGGGGGGGGGGGGTGGCTGGTGGGGGGGGGTTGGGGGGGTGGGGGGGGGGGGGTGGGTGGTGGGGGGGGGGGGGGGGGGGGGGGGGGGGGGGGGGGGGGGGGGGGGGTGGGGGGGGTGGGGGGGGGGGGTGGGTGGGGGGGGGGGGGGGGGGGGGGGGGGGGGGGGGGGGGGGGGGGGTGGGGGGGGGGGGGGTGGGGGGGGGGGGGGGGGGGGGGGGGGGGGGGGGGGGGGGGGGGGGGGTGTGGGGGGGGGGGGGGGAAAAAAAAAAAAAACAAAAAACACAACAACAAAACAGGTGAGGGGCCCTCGTCAGCCCCGGGCACCCGTCTAGGGGAACACTTTTAGGTTTAGTCTATAGCTAAAGGTGGAGGAGGGTGAAATTCCGGAATACACGCAATGTTATCTTTATAGTCAGTCCCTGGTACGATTTCTTTTCGACTTGTAGTTTTATATTGAATATTTTATAATATATCAATTTAGTCGGGTTTTGTCCTGGTTGTCGGTGGGTGTTTGTACATACTGGGGGTATATCCTGTCCTGGTGTCGGGGTGTAACTATTACTGGGGGGTCTACCTGTCCTGTGTCGGGGTTTTGTTACTATACTGGGGGTATAATCCCTGTCGGGTGTCGGGGGGGGTGATCTATAAGGGGGGTACTATCCCTGTCCTGGTGTCGCGGTTGGTGGAACTATACTGGGGGTATATCCCCTGTCATGGTGTATCTGGGGGTGATCCTGTCTTTCGGGTGTACTATACTGGGGGGTATATTCCGCTGTCCTGCGTGTCGTGGTACTATACCGTGGGGTAATATCCCGTCCTGGTGTCGGGGTGATACTTATGGGGGTATATCACTTCCTGGGTGTCGGGGTGTACTATACTGGACTGGGTATGATCCCTGCTCCTGATGTCGGGGTGTACTATACGGGGGGTATATCCCTTCCTGTGCTGTTCGGGGTGTACTATAACTGGGTTAATCCCGTCATGGCGGGGTGTTGTACTATACTGGGGAGTCTATCCCTGTCTGGTGTCGGGGTTACTATACTGGGGGTCTATCCTGTCCTGGTGCTCGGGGTTATACGTACTGGGGTATATTTCCCTGTTCCTGGTGTGCGGGTGTACTATAGGGGCTAGTATCTCCCTGTCTGGTGTCGGGGGGTGTCTATACGGGGTCATCCTCGTCCTGGTGTCGGGGTGTACGTATACTGGGGTCTATCCCTGTTCTGTGGTCGGTTGTACTATACTGGGGGTCTAATTCGTGTCCTGGGTCGGGTTGTACTATATTGACGTGGGTCTATCGTTGTCCTGGTGCTGGGGTCGTATACTGGGGCTAATCCTGTCCGGTGTCGGCGGTGTGTATACTGGGGGGTATATCTCCTTCTGGTGTCGGGGTGTGTTGTAATAATACACTGGGGACTATCCCTGTCTGGTGTCCGGGGGTACTATACTGGGGTCTAATCCACTGTCCTGGGGTCTGTACAACTGCGGATATTCCGTAATCTAGTGTCGGGGGTCTAATCCCTGGGGTCCCTGATTGTGTCTGGGTGGAACGGTACTAACTGGGGCTATCTCGTGTACTGGTGTCGGGGTGTTACTATATGGGGGTCTATCCTGTGTGTAAAGCATGCTTACTGGGGGAGTCAGTATGGGGTGTCTTAGAGTACTGGTTATATCCATGTCCTGTGTACGGGTTTGTACTATATGGGGTCTCTGTCGGTGTACTCTATGGGGTCTGTCCTATGTCGGTTGGGTCCCTGCCTCCTCTCCAGATGCCCGTGAGAGAGAGCGCCATCTATAACCAGCAGCTCTGTTTGAGGAGCTCCGCGATGACCCCCTGACGGCAGGACCCCCACTGAGGGTGACGGCACACGTCGGAAGGCTTCCATGTTTAGGAGTGTGTCACAGTCGGCAGGTAGGTCTCTCCAATTGTGCTGGAGCAATTTCACGTCGGGCGAGGGGTCCAGTGCTGGAAATGCACACGATGTCTCACACCCCTGTGTCCCCCCAGGTATGCTCAGATTCTGTCTCGTTATCGCCCTCGTGCCCATCATAGAAGGGTGACCCGTAACCGCAGGTGGCACGCCAGGCGCCACCTCAACCGCTGGGTCTTTCCAGTCTGTACGGGAGTCACAACTGGAGAACTGGGCAGAGATGTGATCGCAGGTGCAGTTCGGCATCGCTATTGGTAAGATTTACATATAGGGCAGAAGCAATTGCAGTGTGGGCAAGGGGCAGGAGGAACAGCAGTCAGGAGGCCACAGGGGCAGGGGGAGGCACAGGGGGCAGGGGGCACATGGTAGTGAGAGGCACAGCGGTAGGTGGGAGAGGGCATGGGGCCAATGAGGAACAGCAGTCGGAGCACAGGGCAGGTGGGAGGCAACAGGGGGACAGGGGGGCACGGTAGTGCGAAGGCACAGGGGTCAGGAGCGCATTGGGTAGGAGGGGTGCAGGAGAATGCACTTGGTTAGGTGAGAGGGGCAGGGATTCAGAGACAGCGGGCAGGAGGCACGTGGGTTAGTTTTGGGGAAGAGTGCACTGGTGATGCTGTTTTCGGCGCTCGGTTTAACAGGGGAAGTTTTTTCGGGATTCCTGCCACCGGGAGAAGACGTATCATCTGACCGGCTGGAGACGGTATCCGGTACACCAAATACATGAAGGTGGAGGAGGGGGCCTAGAGTACCATGGGGGGGACTTGTATTTCATCCCCAAGGAGCCACAACATTTTCAATTACCTTCCTTCTGCCTCTGCCATGTACGAGGTCCATGTTACATAACCATCGATGACACACTGCATTATTACATCTGTGTATTTTCGTGTCAGCAGACTGAAGAGGGCGCCTACTAGCAAAGATTTTTCATGTAGCCCCCGCAATTACCAGGAACCCCCGTGGCTTAACGGACAAATCCTCAGGGCTCTTGGCAGGATTTATATAATGCCAGATATATGCACAGTAATTGTTATCTGCAGGAGAAAGGGGGGAGAAGGGAGATGAGGAAATAAAAGGAAGGGATGTGGGGAAGGAAGGAATGAGGGAAGCTTAAAGTGGACCAGAGGAGGAAGGTACAAAGGCTGCGGGGGAAGAGGAAGGAACAGGAAAGCGTGGATGGGGACAGAGGAGAAGGGGAAAGGCGTGGGAGGACAGAGGAGGGAAGGAAGGCGTGTAGAGGGGACAGAGGAGAAGGGAAGGCGTAGAGGGGACAAGGAGGAGGAAGCGGGAGGGAGAGGAGGGAAGGGGAATGCAGTGGAGCGGAGTGAACAAGGTAAAGGCGTGATGTGGAAGAGGAGGAAGACAGACAGAGGAGCGAGGGGAAACTTGAGGGACGAGAGGAAGAAAGCGAGGCAGGACGAAGGAAGGGATGAGGGAGACAGCGGTGGATGGACAGGCGATGAGGAGCACGGGAGGGTGAAAGCGTGAGGACGAGCGGGAGAGGAAGGCAGAGGGACGGGGAAATGTGAGAGGCGGTATTGGAGTGAAGGGGGACAGGTGAATCAGGGAGGTCCGGGTGACCAGCGGCGAGAGGGGAGGGTCAAGAGAAGGTGAGATGTTGGAAGGGGACAGGGATGAAGGAAGTGTTGTGAGGGGCGGGGAGGAAGTGAGAAGGAAGGCGTGGAGGGGACAGGGGAAGAAGGTTGAGAGTACGGGAGGAGGGGAGTGGACGGACGCGTGGAGGACGTGGACAGAGGGGGAAGGGAACGGCGATGCGATGGGGGTATATCCCTGTCCTGGTGTCGGGGTGTACTATACTGGGGGTCTTGTCGGGGTGTACTATATTGGGGTCTGTTCCTCATGTCGGGGTCCCTGCCTCCTCTCCAGATTGCCCGTGAGGCAGAAGCCGCCATCTATAACCAGCAGCTGTTTGAGGAGCTCCGCAGGCTGACCCCCCTGACGCAGGACCCCACTGAGGTGACGGCCATCGGAGCAGTGGAGGCCTCCTTCAAATGTTGTGCTGGAGCCATTATTGTTCTCACCACGTCGGGCAGGTAAGGGGTCCGCAATGCTGCTGGAGATTTCCGGGGGTCCGCAGCCAGATGTCTCACACCCCTGTGTCCCCCCAGGTCTGCTCAGCTTCTGTCTCGTTATCGCCCTCGTGCCCCCATCATAGCGGTAACCCGTAACCAGCAGGTGGCACGCCAGGCGCACCTCAACCGCGGGGTCTTTCCAGTCCTGTACCGGGAGTCACAACTGGAGAACTGGGCAGACGACGTGGATCGCAGGGTGCAGTTCGGCATCGCTATTGGTAAGGTTTACATATAGGAATATAGGGGCAGGATCCAGTGTGGGCATGGGGGCAGGAGGAACAGCAGTCAGGAGGCACAGGGGCAGGTGGGAGGCGCAGGGGGCACATTGGTAGGTGGGAGGCACAGGGGTCAGGAGGCGCATTGGTAGGAGGGGGGCAGGAGGCACATTGGTAGGTGAGAGGGGCAGGGGATCAGTAGGCACAGCGGGCAGGAGGCACGTGGGGTTAATTTTTGGGGCAGATGCACTGGTGATGCTGTTTCGGCCTCTGGTTACAGGGAAGGTTCGCGGATTCCTGCACCGGGACGACATCGTCATCATCCTGACCGGCTGGAGACCGGGAGCCGGCTACACCAATATCATGAAGGTGGAGAGGGTGGCCTAGAGGACATGGGGGGACTTGTATTTCCCTCCCCAGGAGCCACAACATTTTCCATTAAACATTCCTCCGCCTTTGCCATGTACGAGGGTCCATGTTACATTAACCATCGAGTGACCACTGCAGTTACATCTGTGTATTTCGCTGATCAGCAGCTAGAGAGCGTTACAGCAAATGTTTTCATGTAGCCCCCGCCATTACCACGGCCCCCGCGGCTTAACGACAACTAATCATCAGGGCTCTAGTGCAAGGATTTATATAATGCCAGATTAATGCACAGTAATTGTTCTGCCATGGAGAAGGGGGGAGGAAGGGAGAGGAGGAAAGAAACAGAGGGATGTGGGGAAGGAAGGAAATGAAGGGAAAGCGTAAAGGGGACAGAGGAGGAAGGAAAGGCGTGGAGGGGACAGAGGAGGAAGGGAAGGCGTGGAGGAAGGGAAGGCGTGGAGGGGACAGAGGAGGAAGGGAAGGCGTGGAGGGGACAGAGGAGGAAGGGAAGGCGTGGAGGGGACAGAGGAGGAAGGGAAAGCGTGGAGGAAGGGAAGGCGTGGAGGGGACAGAGGAGGAAGGGAAGGCGTGGAGGGGACAGGGGAAGGTGAGAGTAAGGGAAGGAGTGGAGTGGACCGCGGGAGGGACGGCGAGAGGGAGGGAAGGCGCGGAGGGGACAGGAAGGGAAGGCGTGGAGGGGACAGGGAAGGCGCGGAGGGGACAGGGTAAGGCGAGAGGAAGGGAAGGCGTGGAGGGGACAGGGGAAGGTGAGAGGAAGGGAAAGGCGGAGGGGACGGCGGGAGGTAAGGCGTGGAGGGGATGGGAGGAAACGGGGTGCAGTTGGAGGGAAGGGGTGGAGGGGACAGGGGACGGCGGGAGGAAGGGAAGGCGCGGGGTGGACAGGGGAAGGCGAGAGGAAGGGAGGGGGCGGGGTGGACAGGGGAAGGCGAGAGGAAGGTAAGGCGTGGAGGGGACAGGGGACGGCAGGAGGTAAGGCATGGAGGGGACAGGGGAAGAAACAGGGTCCAGTCGGAGGGAAGGGGTGGAGGGGACAGGGGATGGCGGGAAGGAAGGTGAGGTGGGGATAGGGGAAAGCTTTGGGGAGATGGAGGCGGGGCATATAAATCTGTTGACTCACCATCTGTCTAATGTGGGTGTAAGAGGCAAAAAGTCTCTGGCTTGGTAGGGGAAGGTTTTGGACCAGTAGACTATGACCTAATTCCTGGCAGGGTGACCTCTCGTAATCTAGTGATTTTAGCCTGTATCCTGCTGTAAACGTGGTTCCCCGGCACTCAGCCTAAGAGATTAGGGGGTAATCCGCCCCCCAAGCAGCTGTCCACACTAATGATCAGGTAACCATGCACTGTGGAGCAGGAAGAAGCCCAAGAGCTGACACTTTACAGCCCGCTCTCTGTCATGGACATCTAAGTAACAGACCACCACATTTATCAGTTACTAAATTACCCGTCTACCCCGAGACATAACGTCCTGCTCCTTTGTAAGAGTATTACCCCAATCCCAAAGCTTCTGCTCACCTCCTGCCTGTGATAACACCCGAAATAATAACTACCCCTGTAATAACACCCACAGCAGTAACATCTCCCACACGGCTACGGAGGTCAGCAATCTTAGCACAACTTTGCCTCCTGTATGGCAGCTCTGAGATCAGCTGAGCATGCTGGGAGCTGTAGTGGCCTGTCTGTCCACGAATGGCCATCATACAGGAGGCCACACTGAGATCACATGACCCTACGGAGGAGAAAGTTTCCATTAGGAAGGTGATCGTCTCCTCCAGGTGCCACCTAGGAGTCACTTACCTGCTTGGTGCGTCTCAGGGCTATGTTACAGGGAGGAGAACTGAACATGTTGTGTGATATATTTATTACTGTCACAGAAACATTGGGTGAGGCTTCACCCTCAGCGCGGTTCTGACAGTGAGATGATGTCCTCCTATAACAAACATGTCTACCTCACATATGGCCTCCATCAGCCTCCTGCATATGAACCCTGAGCATAAAGGGGTCCAATCGCCACTTCCACCGAGACCCTCACTCCATGATAAAGCTATGTTGTGTGTAAGGCATCAACGCCCGACTGACCATGTCTGCTCCAAATGGTCGGTATGACCCCATGGCCTCCCCAGGACACGTCTCTGAGTCCATATACGTAAGCTACCAGCACACTCCGGGCTTGTCTGGACACCATGTATGGCATTGGTGGTGGTGGTGCGCTCTCGTATGGACAAATGGCAGGACCACAATATGACTCCTTGTTGGATTTGTTGACTGGAACATCACATGTTCGATGGGAGCTTTGGTTTCCCGACATCCACATCAGGGCTGAAGGCTACTGATCCCTTTCTTGATGGCGCTGTGTGTCGAGATGTGGCAGGTGATTGTGGGACCACCGAGCCACTGACTGAAGATCCAGACATGGAAAGAGAGCCTGAAGGCACCGGCTGAGCAGAAGAAGATAGCACAGGTGGTTTGGGGAGCAGCACAGATCCAGACGTGGAGGATTTATTGCTCAGAGCTCCTGTTGAGTCTGAAGCACCGGGCGATCCTGCACTCTCCGGCTGCTGAGACACCTTGTTGGGCAATGAGGGCTGAGAAGCTGAAAGTAGTCGGACATCCTGTGACAGTCTCCCGATGGGAAGTCCTTGGATGCTCCTGTGTTTGACAAGCTGCTGCGGGGAGCTAGCCGCTTGCTGCATAAGCAGAGAGATATGAGAACCGGTAGCTCGAGACAGACTGTAGTGCAGAGTCCTCCCAGAAAGCGGCCCCACCACTGCATGAGAACTTGTGGCCCCTGCCGCTTGCTGCAAAACAGAAGTAGATGCAGAAGTTCCCCGAGAGCGGGAGAGCTGTACTTGTGAGGCCATAAGTGGTTTTGCAAGCACAGGAGGATCTGCTCTCTGAATTTGGCACAACCGAGCAGGAGGCACAGCAGCACCGGGCTTCTGGACACCGCAGGGAGAAGAGGGAGAAACCCCAACTGGTGTCTGCAAGTGAGACTGTACTCCAGAAGGAGAGCTGACCGAGGTGGGTCGCGAGACCCCAATATTGGGCTGGGACCTTCTTGCCTGACGACTGGCATATGCAGTCTCCGGTAGAGAAGATGGTGGTAGGAAGACGTGCGCCTGAAGGTTCTGCTGATGTGTCAGGGCAATGGCTACATTAGTGGTGGCTGCTGCAGTTTGTAGAGGGGCATGGACCAGGGGCTCCCAGATGAAGGCCTTATTGTGGGCAGAGTCCCTCATAGTCCCCAGAGATTGCAGGTCCTGGATGTTATGTGCGGTGTCCTGGTCGTGCTTCACAATCTGCTGAATTATCTCGTTATTCACAGAGCCGGAGCTGTTCTCTGCACGTTTACGGAGTAGGATGGAATTCTTCTTACCTGGGGGGGAAACGGACACAAGGAAAGGAGCGTGATGCTAGGGGTAGCTGGGTATGACTCGGGGCAAATGCAAGGTGAGGGACAGAGTTCACTGAGGGTGCAAGATGCAGGCAGCCACAGATATCTGGAATCAACCAAGGTGGCTGGGAAGATGATGTGATCCAGATCTACAGGTCTAGGGGAAGGGGGTTCGGGTTGTAGGAGGAACAATGCAAGTCACATGCAGATTAATACAGGTATAACCCAAAAGAACTGATAAGGACTGAAGAGGACTGAGGGGTCATCAAAAAATGATGAGGTCTGACCAAGGACTGATGAAGGAAAAGCAAATGAATAATAAAGGGTAAGGATTGATCAGCCAAGACCAAGGAATAACAAATAGTAAGGACTGGGAAGGTGCAACCAAGGAATAACGATGGGTCAGAACTGACATGTGACCGGGGACTAAAGTGGCAAAAAAACGTATTCAGAATCAGGACTGATAAGACATGAAGAAGGACTGGTGAAAAGTGAGAACAGAAGAGGCATAACTAAGGACACATACATGGCAAGGACTGATGAAGGGTAGGACTGATGAAGGGCAAGGACTTATGGGGGCATCACCAAGGACTGATGAAGGGCAAGGACTGATGGAGGGTAAGGACTGATGGAGGCATCACCAAGGACTGATAGAGGGTAAGGACTGATAAGGCATCACAAAGGACTGATAAGGCATCACCAAGGACTGATGAAGGGTAGGGGCTAAAGGAAAGTGAAGTACTAAGGTAAAATGTGACTACATAGGCACAGATATTCATAGATGCTCATAGCCAAGTACTTGGACCAGCAGATACCCCCTCCCCCATTACCCCTTCCATATAAACAAATGCTGCCACTGACCACCACTCCTCCTTCCTGTACCTACCTATCCTGTCCAGGCGGTCCATAGCCACTGTCTCAAACGCTCGGCGCATCATGGGATATTCCTCCAGGACTTCATTGAAGTTGTCCACAGACAGAGAGTATAAGCGGCAGTATGTGTCAGCGCGGACACTCGCTGTGCGCCGTCCACGCGTCAGGAGGCAGATCTCTACAAAGAGACAATGAGGGCTTAGGCTCAGCGCATGGAGATTTTGGGATGACACCTATAAGGGTGGTGACTGCAGGTCTAGGGATGTCTCACCTCCGAAGTAAGAGCCGTCGGACAGCTTGGTCTCCTTGCTGCCACGAGTCAGGATGCTGACCACGCCATGTTGGATGAAGTACATCTTTTTCCCAACCGTCCCCTCTCGGATGATGTAATCAGCAGGTTGGAAGACTTCAAAGCGAAGTTTGGTCAGCATGGCCGTCACAAAGTTGGGGTCAGCGTTGGCAAAAAGAGGCATGTTGGCCACCAAGTTGCGGCAGTTAAAGTTGACAATCTCCTGTAAATAATGAAGACAGAGGTGAGAGGACTCCATGGTCCATGTGGTGAGGCAGTAGGTGTTGCAGTGTTGACACTTACTTCTTTGAGGGGTTCGCTCAGCTCTCCAAGAATATTCTCCTCATCAAACATTTTGCCCTGGTAGCGATGCTCGTAATACTCGTGAATCCGCTGTCGTGTGTCAGGAGGTAACTTGTGGAAGGACATGTACTGCTCCACCTGCTTATACTGAGGCAGAAGACCACATGGATGTCAGGCCGCTGACCTTTGTCCTGGCACCGCCCGTGTGATGCTCTCCTTACCTTCTCCTGGTACTGACGACGAGATGAGTCCAGAGACTGGATGAGAGCCGTGGCGTGGCCAATAAACATGGCATAGCACGTGGCCCCCACAATCATGCTGAGCATTGTGAGCCACACGTCGGTCATGCCTTCTGGTGCCTGCTGGCCATACCCGATGCACAGCATGTGGCTCATGGCCTTGAAGATGGCGTGAGAGTACTGCTTGCCCCAAGACTCATTCTGGTGAAGAAGAGAAGTATCAGGCGAGATTCTCATAGTGGGGTCAGGCATTAGTCTTATAACTATGACCGATCATGTGTGTAACGTGTTACTGAACATGCTAAAGACTGCCGAGACACATGCCAGTGCACCGCAACATCATGCTGTCACCTCTCACCAGACATCAACAATGATAGGAAGGGAGAGCAGCAGTATGAATGATAGGGCGTGGTATGAGGTGGAGTAAGATGATAGAGGGCAGGTAGATATGATGAGCGATGTGAGGCTGGAGGAGTGATGGGAGGTATGATGAGCGAGGCTGGAGGAGTGATGAGGGGTATGATGAGTAATGCGAGGCTGGAGGATTGATGCGAGACTGGAGGAGTGACAAGGGGTGTGATGAGTGAAGTGTGGCTGGATGAGCGATGCGAGGCTGGAGGAGTGACAAGGTATGATGAGTGATGCAAGGCTGGAGGAGTGACGAGGGGTATGATGAGCGATGTGAGGCTGGAGGAGTGATGGGAGGTATGATGAGTGATGCGAGGCTGGAGGAGTGACGAGGGGTATGATGAGCGATGCGAGGCTGGAGGAGTGACGAGGGGTATGACGAGCGATGCGATTCTAGGATTTGACCGAGTGGTAACGTGAGCGATGCGATGCTGAGAAGTGACTAGGGTTATGATAAGCGATGCGAGGCTTGAGGAGTGACGAGGGTTAGATTACGATGCGAGGCTGGAGAGGAGTACCAGGGTATTTCGATAGGCGATGCGAGGCTGGGAGGAGTGACGGCGGGTATATGGATAGCGATGCAGGGCTGGAGGATACGAGTATCGACGATGGAGCTATGGAGGAGTGTACGAGGGGTATGAGCTGAGCTGGAGTGAGGCAGGGGAGATGACATCGAGCGAAGCTGATGACAGATAGATGCGAGCGCGCTGGAGGTGAAGTGACGATCGAGGGGCTGAGAGTGAATGGGTAGCGAGCGAGTGCAAGCGGAGTTGACATGGGTATGATAGCTGCAGCTGAGAGGACGGGATCGCGATGCGAGGCTGAGGAGTGACGAGGGGTTAATGAAGCGATCGAGACTGGAGGAGTGACAGGGTATGAGAGGCGATCAAGGCTGGAGGCAGTGACGAGGGGTATGATCGATCGTTCTCAGTCTTGATGCGTGCCTGAGGGTAATAGGCGATGCCGGGCTGGAGTTGACTGTATGATGGCGATTTGCTGGAGTGAGGTTGACTATGGGGGTTATGATGAGCGGCGATCTGGAGGGTGACGGAGGGTTATATGATGGCGATGCGAGGGGAGACAGGGTAGATGAGGCTTGGCTAGGTGCGAGGGGTATGATGAGCAATTTGCAGGCTGGAGTAGTGACTAGGTGTATGATGATTCGTGGGAGTTGATGAGGTGACTGAGCGTGAACGATTATGGCGAGCGCTGGAGGAGTGACGAGGGTATGACTGAGCGTAGCGAGGCTGGAGGAGTGAGAGGGGTATGGGATGATCTTGGACGGCGGAGAGTGACGAGGGGTATGAAGGTGAGGCTAATGGAGGATGACGAGGAGGTATGAGAGCAATGCGAGGCTGGAGGATGGACGCGGGTATCGCGACGATGCTGAGGCTGGAGAGGACGAGGGGTATGATGACGATGCGTCTGGAGAGTGACGAGGGTTGAAAGGTGCGGACTGGTGATGAGAGCGGATGCTAGAGCGAATGAGCTAGGGCTGAGGAGTGACGAGGGTATGATGAGCGAGTCGAGGCTGGAGGAGTGACGAGGGGTAGATGAAAGCGATGCGTAGGCTGAGGATTAGAGGTAGGACGATGCGAGCTGAGAGTGACGAGGGGTATGAGAGCGATGCGAGGCAGGGCTAGGTATGAGACTGCGAGCTGGAGTCGCGAGCGATGGAGTTGAATGAGAGTGGGTTGAATGCAGATGCGGGCTGGAGGAGTGACGGGAGGTCTGATGTCGAGTGCGTGTGAGGAGTTAGAGGGTTATGATGAGCGATGCCGGCCTGGAGGAGTGACGAGGGGTTAACGATGCGATGCGAGCCTGGAGGAGTGGGTAGACGCATGGAGGCGGGGTATGACTGACGATGCGAGCTGGAGGATGTTACGAGAGGGTATGACGATCGATGCAGGCGAGAGAATTTGACGAGGAGGGGTGAGATGACGGGTATGAGACTATGCGAGGCATGAGGAGTGAGGTGACGAGGGGGTAATGAGGCGATCGTCGGTGAAGGAGTGACAGGGGTATGATTGACTGTATAGCGAGGTAACGACGAGGGCTGGAGGAGAACGAGGGGTAAGTCGACGATCTATGGATTCGAGGCTAGGATGCGCTGGAGGAGTGACGAGGGGTTGATGACGATGCAGGCTG
The DNA here is from genome assembly GCA_019512145.1 of Engystomops pustulosus. NCBI lineage: Eukaryota > Metazoa > Chordata > Amphibia > Anura > Leptodactylidae > Engystomops > Engystomops pustulosus. The sequence goes on from WNYA01002151.1 coordinate 35,028, forward strand.
GAAGGGTGAGAGGGTCTCTATGTGGGGAGCGTATATGCGAGCGTGCGAAGGAGTGACCAGGGGTATGAGATGAGCGATGCGTGGAGGAGTACGAGGGGTAAGACGTCAGCCTGAGATGATGCGAGGCTGGAGGAGTGACGAGGGGTATGACGTACGATGCGAGGCTTGGAGGGGTATGTGACGAGCGGTATGCGTTCAGGCTGGAGGAGTGACGAGGGTTTTTATGACGTCGCAATGCGAGGCTGTAGGGAGTGACGAGGGTATGAAGTGAATGCGAGGATGGAGAGTTCGAGCGGTATGAACGAGCGATGTAGGCTGGGGGTGACGAGGGTAATGATCGTGGGTATTGGAGGAGCTGGAGGAGTGACAGAGGGGTATCGCACGATGCGAGACGGAAGTGACGGGGGTATGATGAGCGATGCGATCCTTGGAGTGCAGGTGCTAGACGAGTGAGCTGAGGATGAGCGGAGCTAGCATGTAGCTGAGAGTGACAGATGGTATGATGGGCGATGCCAAGGACACTAGAGGATGACCTGGAGGAGTGAACGAGCGATGACTAAGTGACATGATGGCGAGCTAGGCTGGAGGAGTGACGGAGGTAGCACGATGCGATGCAGAGGACGAGGGTATTGATAGCGACGGACTGGAGGAGTGACAGATGGGCTGTCGAGTGGGGCGTTCGAGGGATATAGCGTGCGAGGTGAGATTGGACGAGGGGTAAGATGACTGAGCGAGAGCTGGAGTAGTGACGAGGGGTATGATGAGCGATGCTCCTGAGGAGGAGTGAGCGAGTGGTATCGCCGAGCGATGAGGTCTGAAGGATGACGAGGGTCTGACGAGCGTTCGAGGCTGGAGGATGATGAGAGTGTATGACGAGCCGAGTGCGAGGCTGGAGGATGACTAGGGGTATTGACGAGCGTGCGAGGCTGGAGGAGTTGACGAAGGGTATGGCATGCAGCTGAGGAGTGACTGAGGTGACGAATCGATGCGAGGCGGGAGGAGTGAACAAGGGGTATGACTACGAGCGAGGCTGGGGATTGACGAGGGAGATGGTGGGAGACTGATGGCGATGCGAGCTGATGAGTAGGCGGAAGGATGCGACTAGGAGTGAGATGTATGTGATGCGAATTCACTGGAGGAGTGAGCTAGGAGTATGATGAGCGATGCGAGCTGGAGGAGCTGCGAGGTGAGAGTTACGATGTGGTATAGAGCGATGCACGGTCTGGGGAGTGACGATGGGTATGACTGCAAGCGGAGTGCTGAGCTAGGATGACGAGGGGTATAGAACGATGGCGATGCTGGTGAGAGTGACGAGGGGTATGAGCGACTCGAGCTGAGAGTGACGAGGGGTTAATTATGAGCTTGGCGAGGCTAGGGGAGTGACGAGGGTAGCTGATCGATGCGAGGCTGGACGTGTGACGAGGGGGTACTGATGACGATGCGAGGCTGGTAGTGAGGTGACGAGGGTATGATAACAGCGAGCAGATGGCGAGGCGGGGTGGGCCGAGGTCGGAGTTGAGCTGATTCGGTATGGAGTGGTATATGATGAGCGATCGAGCTGAGGTTGACAAGATTATGAGGCTATGCGGGCTGAGGAGTGACGAGGATATATGATAGGCGATGCGGGCAGGCAGGAGTGACGATGGTGTGACTGGAGTAATACGAGGAGCGATGCGATGGAGTGTGAGAGTAGGAAGTCGATGGGTAATGATGAGCGATGCGAGGCATGGAGGTAGTGACGAGGGGTAATGATGAGCGTATGCTAGCGCTGGGGGAGGAGTGACGATGGGTATGATTGCGATGCGAGGCTGGAGGAGGTGACGAGGGTATCGTGATCAATGCGAGGCTGGAGGAGTGACAGGGGTAGATTAGCGCTGCTATGGCCTGTAAGGATGACGAGGGTACGACACGATTGATGCGAGCCTGGGAGGAGGTTACCGAGGGGTATGACGAGCGATGCGAGGCTGGAGGGGTAGACGACGATGCGAGGCTGGAGGATTGACGAGGGGTATGACGAGCGAGTGCGAGGCTGGAGGAGTGACGAAGGGTATGACGAGCGATACAAGGCTGGAGGAGTGACTAGGGGTAATGACGAGCGAATGCAGGTCTGGGAGTACTATGGTTAATGACAGCGATGCGATGCTGGAGGAGTGACGAGGGTGTATGATGAGCCGATGCGAGTCTGGAGGAGTGACGAGGGTATATGAGCGATGCGATGCTGTAGGATGACGAGTGTATCGCGAGCGATGCGAGCTGGAAAGGAGTGACCTAGGGTATGAACGGCGATGAGAGGCTGTAGGAGTGACGAAGGGTATGACGAGCGATTGCGAGCTGGAGAGTGAGAGGGGATTAGATCGATGCGAGCTGGAGGATGCGAATGGGTAATGACGAGCGATCTGAGGTGGAGGAGTGACTAGGGTTTGATGAGGCGATTCCGAGGACTGGAGGAGTGACGAGGGGTATGATGCGATGCGAGGCTGGAGGGTGACGTAGGGTTATCCGCGAGCGATGCGAGCTGAAGGAGTGAGAGGTTATGATGATGCGCTGCGAGGCGTGAGGAGTATGAGGGGTATGATGAGCGATGCGAGCTGGAGGAGTGACGAGGGTATGATAGGCGATGCTAGCTGGAGGAGTGCCGAGGGGTATCGTGAGCGATGCGAGGCTGGAGGAGTACGAGGGGGGTATGTTAAGCGATGCGAGCGTGGAGGAGTACGGGGGTATGATGAGCGATGCGAAGGCTGGAGGATGACGAGGGGATATGATGACCGATGCGAGGCTGTATTGATGACGAGTGTGTATGATAGCCGATGCGAGCTGGAGGAGTGCGAGGGGGTAATATGAGCGATGCGGGCTGGATGAGTGACGAGGGTATGATGAGCGATGCATGCTGAGGATGACGAGGGGGATGATGAGGATGCGAGTGCTGAGGAGTGACGAGGTATGATGAGGATGCGAGGCTGGAGGATGACGAGGTGTATGAGAGCGAAGGAAGCTGAGGAGTGCGAGGGGACATGATGAGCGATGCGAAGCTGGAGAGACGAGGGGTAATGAAGCCTATGCGAGGCGGAGGAGTGAACGATGTATGATGAGCGATGCGAGGCTGGAGGAGTTACGAGGGTATCGCGAGCGCTACAGGCTGAAGGAAGGACGAGGGGTATGATGAGCTTGGGCGAGGCCTGGAGGAAAGTGACTAGGGGTATGATGAGCGATGCGAGGCTGAGGAGGACGAGGGGTATGATTAGCGATGGCCTAGGCTTAAGGAGTACGAGGGGTATGATTACGGATGCGAGGCTGAGGAAGTGGACGGGGGGATGATGAGCCGCTGCGAGGCTGGATGATGACTAGGGGTATGCTGAGGGATGCGAAGGCTGAGGAGTGACGAGGGGTATGATGGAGCTATGTCGAACTGTAGAGTGCGAGGGGCATTATGAGTCGATGCGATCTGGAGGAGTTACTAGGGGTTGATGAGCGATTGCGAGGCTGGAGGAGTGACGAGGGGTATGATGAGGCTCTGCGAGGCGGAGGAGTGACGATGGGTTAAGCGCGAGCGATACGAGGTCTGAAGGAGTGACTAGGGGGTATGTGAAGGCGATGCCGAGCTGGAGGAGTGACGAGGGTATGATGATCGATGCGAGGCTGGAGGAGTGACGAGGGGGATATGAGCGATGCGAGGCTGAAGGAGTGGACGATGGGTATTATGAGCTATGCGAGCTGAGGAGTGCACGAGGGTTATATGGATCATGCGAGTCTGGAGGAGTGACGAGGGTATCGCGAGCGATGCAGTCTGAAGGAGTGACGAGGGGTATATGAGCGATTCGAGGCTGGAGGAGTGATGAAGGGTTCATGAGAGCGATGCGCTGCTTGGAGGAGTAACGAGGGGTATGATGAGTCGATGCGAGGCTGGAGGATGACGAGGGTATGATGAGCGATGCGAGGCTGGAGATGACGAGGGGTAGATGACGTGCGAGGCTGAGGATGACGAGGGGTATGATGAGCGATGCGAGGCTGAAGGAGTGACGAGGGGTATGATGAGCGATATAATTAGAGGAGAGGCAATTAATAATCATCATGTCTTCTTATATAAGAGATTTGATATGTTACACACATTTCTCTTTCTGGACCTGGCATATGGAGCCTGGATTATCGGGCAGCAGGCATTGGCCTCTGATCTGTTACATGCATTAAGCATGCACTGTTGCCTGGTACATACATGTAACATGCTACGGTTATTAGCTCTCTACAGGATGCATCCCATGCACATATCCATGTTCTCCTGGTGCATGCAGTTGGCGTGCAATTAGAGAAGAGATCTCCATACCTACATGACATGTAATGGGAAAAAACCTCAGGGCAGCTGAAAAAACGCTCCATTATTCTGCATGTACATACTGGCAGCCACTGATCTTATGTCTACATCTGTGTCCGCCAGTACCAGTGTAGAGTCTGTGCCTCACCTGGTCTGCCTAACAAACCATGGCTGGACAGATGTACTCTGCATATAAGTGTCAGTATGGGAGCGGTTCCTCGGGGGAGGTCCCTGGCCGCTGGGGTTATCCGCTCAGTAGCTTTTCCCACTCCTCCCTGATGAGATGTTGTACTGTGGTAACAGCCCTCATACACAGGACTCGGTGGGCACATAATCGGCATAAGAGTGTCAGTAGAGAGTGACTCCCGGGGGAGGTCCCTGCTCCTGGGTATCCCTCGTAGCTTTTTTTCCCCCTCCTCCCTGATTATATGTTGTACTGTGGTAATCAGCCCTCTACACAGGACTGGTGGGCCCACATATAGCGTCATATGACGTCAGTGAGCTGCTCCTCGGGGAGGTCCCGGCTGGCTGGGGTTATCCGCTCAGTATCTTTTCCTCACTCCTCCTGCTGAAGATGTTGACTGTGGTAAACAGCCGTCATAACACAGACTCGGTGGCACTATACTCTGGCATATGAGTGGCAGTGTGGGAGCGGCTCCTCGGGGGAGGTCCCTGGCCGCTGGGGTTATCCGCTCAGGAGCTTTTCCCACTCCTCCCTGATGAGATGTTGTACTGTGGTAACAGCCCTCATACACAGGACTCGGTGGGCACATATATTCTGCATATGAGTGGCAGTGTGGGAGCGGCTCCTCGGGGGAGGTCCCTGGCGCCCCAGTCCTGCTTCGGCTCAGCCCTCGCTTCCTCACTTCAGATGACCAACTATGACTTTACAGTCTCCCTTCACATGGAAACAAATGAAACATGGTTCCTACCAAAAACCAACCCATATCGTCCGGGACCAAGGCCTTACTGCAGTGACCACCAGTAAACCTGACTCCTGCAAAGGACCACCCAGTCCCAGAGCTCAGGAGCTGACAGGGGCCCCAGTTCTGGTCCATCCATCAGTTTCAAGCAGGGCCCAGCTCTGGCCAAGCCGACCTTCCGTCGATACAGGTTGAGCAGACAGGACAATCTTCGGGAACTAAATGCAACTCCTACACTTGGACAGTCTCCAGGGTCTGGCCCTTAGTCAGATCCTCAGCCTCCAGTCCCTGCTTCCGCTCAGCCTCCAGTCCCTGCTTCCGCTCAGCCTCCAGTCCCTGCTTCCGCTCAGCCTCCAGTCCCTGCTTCTGCTCAGCCTCCAGCTTCCTCACTTCAGAGACCAACTATGACTTTACAGTCTCCCTACATGGAACCAAATGAAACATGTGTTCCTACCCAAAACCAACCCCATATGTCCGGGACCAAGCCTACTGCAGTGACACCAGTAAACCATGCTCCTGCAACAGGACCCAACCAGTCCCAGAGCTCAGGAGCTGCTCAGGGCCCCATGTCTGGTCCACCATCAGTTCAAAGCCAGGGCCCAGCTTCTGGTCCAAGCCGACCTTCCGTCACAGGATTGAGCCAGACATCTTCTGGACTAAATCAGACTCCTACACTTGGACAGTCTCCAGGGTCTGGCCTTAGTCAGTCCTCAGCACCAGGACTGAGTTCTATACTACCCAAGTCGGAGGGTCAAGAGCAGATTGAAGTGGAGGATTCGGGGACCTTCATGCAGCGCCAGTTTGGTGCCCTCCTGCAGCCGGCCGTCAACAAGTTCTCGTTGCGCATGTTTGGCAGTCACAAGGCAGTGGAGATTGAGCAGCAGCGGGTCAAGTCAGCGGGGTTCTGGATCATTCACCCCTACAGTGATTTCAGGTTAGTAGTCACTGAGAGACACTTGTAGACTGATTGTGTATTCATGTGTGTGCCCAGGACCAGGGTCCATGTATGTACTCATGAGTGGTTCTTTATACCTATCACACTAGTGAGCATACCACGGCTCTGGAACATACAACACGTGACCACATGTGACAGGACATGTATGTCATAGGCTACTGGGCAGACTGGTCTCCACACAGGAGGAGACTGTGGGCTGAGATTCCCATGGTCCAGGTCTGGTCCCTGTGTCCCGTGTAGGCCGGTGGTGGTGGTAATGCATGTTCAGTGCTTCTCAGCAGGTAATGAATTAGGTAATCATCTTAAGTGTTGAACTGAAGACCTTTACGGGCGTCGGAGAAACTGGATCTGTGCCTCTTGTGTGGCTCCATGTATGTAGATGTGTGTGAGGAGGCATATCGTCTCACCACTGATGATAAGATTGCACTGGAGGCACCGCTCGCGTCTCCTTGGTTTTAGGGCTGGTGTCATGTCATTCAGGATTGTTTCCCGCCACCCCGCAGACTCCCACCATGTGACTAAGGGGCTGATTAGATGAGGAATTCATTTCTATCCGTGGTGTAAACATCTCGCTTTGGCAACCACTAAGAAGAGGGAACATGGTGGTTCTTTATTTCGAATAAAAATAAAAAAAATGATGCCCCCCCCATGTGTTTCCATGTTGAGGTTTTGTAGAAAGTTTGGATCCAAAGCGAGAGAAGATGTAAAGAAGGCTTCCTCTTGTCCTGATTCCATCTTTGAAAACACAAACTAGAAGAAGTGAAGAACTAGACTGAGGTCCATTGTTGGTGCTCAGAGGTCCGGCACTATATACTAGAGGGGGAGGGTTGGCTGCTGTAACCTTCAGGGAAGGGATCATCTGGCAGAGGTCACCACCAGCTTAGCACCCATTGATGGGTTCTCCATAACTCGTTAGCCATCGTTAGTACATAAAACGACTGTTGGTATGATGGTTGATACCCCTGTAGTGATTAGTTAGCAGCCCGTCCCAATAACGTAACCGATCACCCAACAAGCAGGAGAAGCTGCAGCCGTGGTGGGGACACGTAGTATTGGAGGCCACCCTCATGGCCGCAGATCTCGCTTTATGGCTTGCTGTCCTTCTCTGCCAGTTTGAGAGACTTCAGATCAGATAGCACCCCCATTCTCAGACGCTCTACGATAAACGCTTCTTCTAGTTGTGACTACTCTTTGTGCATTGATTACTTGGAGGAGCAGAAGAGGGCGATGAGACTGAACACCCCCATCATCCTCAGCGCTATCACCCAGCTCCTCACATCATCTCATTAGAGGAATATTAGAGCAGAGATCTGGATGATGAGACCTCACCAGAGGAGGTTATTTGTGTCACTGATGGTCTGCTGAGTCATACACTACTGTCTCTGCTTTATCTCTACTATCACTCCGCACTCTCTTCTCCATGGTTGTCTCTGCTTCACCTCACTATCTCTCTCCTCAGAACACTCTCCTCTCGGGGTGACACTCTGCACTCTCTCTCCTCGTTGTGACACTCTAAACTGTCTCCTCTCGTGGTGACACTCTGCACTCTCTCTCCTCGTTATGACACTCTAAACTGTCTCCTCTCGTGGTGACGCTCTGTATTCTCTCTCCAGGTTGTAATGCCCTGCACTGTCTCTCCACGTTACGACACTCTGCTCTCTCTATCCTCGTTGTGACACTGCACTCTCTTTCCTCGTTGTGGCGCTCTGTATTCTCTCTCCAAGTTGTGATGCTCTGCACTCTCTCTCCTTGTTGTGACACTGCACTCTCTTTCTCACCTTGTAGTGACACTCTCTTGTGATATCCTGCTCTGTCTCTCCTCGTTATGACACTGTACTCTCTCTGCTCGTTGTGAGGCTCTGCACTCTCTCTTCTTGTTGTGATACGACACAGTCTCTCCCCGTATTAACACTCTGTACTCTCTCTCCTCGTTATGACACTCTATACTGTCTCCTCTCGTGGTGACGCTCTGCACTCTCTCCTGGTTGTGACGCTCTGCACTCTCTCCTCGTTATGACACTCTATACTGTCTCCTCTTGTGGTGACACTCCGCACTCTCTCCTGGTTGTGACGCTCTGCACTCCTCTCACACATGTGGTATTATTAGTCTGTAGATGGAGATATGGATATCAGATGACATTTCCCCTGTGAGGGTCTCTTATCTTCAGACTCTTCTGTTGTGTGACCTGGGAAGTGACATCTGTGGACCTATGATCCCCATCGTGATGATGTCACTCAGAACTGACTATGATGTCATCACCCCCTGCTAGTTGTAGCACAGGATGTTGGTACCCCCGCCGGTTCTCCGGGCCCAGAAGACCCTGGTACAACAACTGTGACACCACCCAACACAGCAGAACATCTGAGCTGATCTTCTCATCTCCAAAGGAGATGCCTCAGACAACCTGTCCCCGCTAATGACCTTCTCTAAGTCCAATCAGTGGCCCATTTCCTGCCATGTGCTCATCAGCCCCATCATTGTCCTGGGGGGGGGGTTGTATATGAGGGTCTCCCGAGATTGTTGGCAGATGTTATGATGACAGTGGTTGTGTCACACGGCACCATCCTGCTTGATAATCCCCGGCACTTCTTCATTAATAATCCGATTTGTGCAAAGCCATTATTCCTGCCGACTGTCCTAAGTGACCCCCGAGACACAGAAGACGCAAGCGGCCTCTCCTGTAGTGCAGCCCTCACTCATCTAGAACTTTATCCAGGAAGGGAAGACGTGGCCACAATCAGGAGATAAAAGGACACCAGTAATGAGACCATCAGAGGAGAGGATCATCCCGAGACACAACGACCCTCCACCGAGCATCACAAGACCGGTCACCATGACAGGAGAACACCCGGCCTAAAGTATGGGGCATCTATAGGGACCAGAGACTGGAGAAGGCTTGGATGAGAAAGAAGTGTGGCCAATACAGGACAATAATACATGTCTCCAGTCTGAGGTTACACCACCTGTTAGTAGCCTCAATCCTCAGCAGAATTTGGTGTCTTGTTTGGTTGATATATATTTAGGCTGCGTTCACACGTTGCTTCTACTTTGTGTGAACAAATGCATTAACATCGCATTGACACAAACTCAATGCTAACACCCTGAAAATGTAATGTAACTGCAACGTAAGGCCAAGTCTACCATGTAAGGCGTGAACGCCCCTCTGCCGGCTCCTCTCTTCTACGTCACACCCTATGGCTGATGTAATGAGCACATTCCTTCTTAGCTCTTCATTTTTTTGGTTGCTGCGTTCGGGCACTTGTGACTTCTGTATCTTAGCGTCGATGTAAGTGTTGGGGGCTTCACATCCGTGTTTTATAAAACAAATACACAACTCATTATTGAAAAAATATCTTTGATTTATCGTCGTTATTCCTCATTGTATAATAAGAATCCACTACATGAATTCTAAAGCAAATACAAAGCGTCAGGCCTCTGGCATCCATGTCTGCCGTGGCATCTAAGGGGTTCCTGGATGAGAAGCCGGGCCGGCACTGACTGGAGACAGAATCTATGACAGCCCTATAGGATGGGTGCAGGAAGGGGCCATGCAGGTGTATTAAGCAGTTTTGGTTTTACAGAAACTATGGGGGTCATTTACTAAGGGCCCGATTCGCGTTTTCCCGACGTGTTACCCGAATATTTCCGATTTGCGCCGATTGTACCTGAATTGCCCAGGGATTGTGGCGCACGCGATCGGATTGTGGCGCATCGGCGCCGGCATGCGCGCGACGGAAATCGGGGGGCGTGGCCGAACGAAAACCCGACGTATTCGGAAAAACCGCCGCATTTAAAAAACGAAAAAGTGTCGCTCGGGGAGCGCTTACCTTCACCTGGTCCGAGGTGGTGCATTCCGGCGCGATGAGATGACTTTCAGCGCAGCAGCGCCACCTGGTGGACGGCGGAAGAACTACATTCATAAATCCCGGCCGGACCCGAATCCAGAGCAGAGAACGCGCCGCTGGATCGCGACTGGACCGGGTAAGTAAATGTGCCCCTATAAGTTTTATAATGTGAAAAAGGGTGAAATAATGTAAAGTTGTGGGATTCATCAATGGGTGGATTTACTGTTGTATTTCCCATATGTCCTACAATGGAGGCCGAGGAGGGCAGCATGGCTCCATTCCAGGACAGGAGAGTGAGTGGTTGTAGTGGTAGTGAGTGGTTGTAGTCGTAGTGAATGGTAGTGAGTGGTTGTAGTGGTAGTGAGTGGTTGTAGTGGTAGTGAGTAGTTGTAGTGGTAGTGAGTGGTTGTAGTCGTAGTGAATGGTTGTAGTCGTAGTGAGTGGTTGTAGTCATAGTGAGTGGTTGTAGTCGTAGTGAGTGGTTGTAGTGGTAGTGAGTGGTTGTAGTGGTAGTGAGTGATTGTAGTCGTATTGAGTGGTTGTAGTGGTAGTGAGTGGTTGTAGTGGTAGTGAGTGGTTGTACTCGTAGTGAGTGGTTGTAGTCGTAGTGAGTGGTTGTAGTGGTAGTGAGTGGTTGTAGTCGTAGTGAGTGGTTGTAGTGAGTGGTTGTAGTCGTAGTGAGTGGTTGTAGTGAGTGGTTGTAGTGGTAGTGAGTGGTTGTAGTGGTAGTGAGTGGTTGTAGTGGTAGTGAGTGGTTGTAGTCGTAGTGAGTGGTTGTAGTGAGTGGTTGTAGTCATAGTGAGTGGTTGTAGTGGTAGTGAGTAGTTGTAGTCGTAGTGAGTGGTAGTGTCTGTGGGTTCACCACTAGCGGTGAGGACCTCTCTGCCTTTGACTTGTATACTAACATGTCTTGTATTCTTCTTCCCCCTGTCTCTTCCACTCCGTGTACCATAAATCTTCTCTTCTCTGATCACGATGTTGTTGTCTCTGTTCTTGGCGTCTTCTTTGTGGCCTTGTTGTGTCGTCTGGGCCCTTCTCTGTGTTGTTCCCCCATAACACCGTCTATCTGTCCTCTCGTTGTCCGTATGTCTTCTCCACTTTCTCCCCTTCCACCAGGTTTTACTGGGATCTTATCATGCTCCTCCTTATGGTTGCAAACCTGATAATTCTCCCTGTGGGAATCACTTTTTTCAAGGATCAGAACACTCCCCCGTGGATCGTGTTCAATGTCCTCTCAGACACTTTGTTCTTGGCTGACCTGATCCTGAATTTCCGCACAGGGATTGTGGTTGAGGACAACACGGAGATCATCCTGGATCCACACACTATTAAGATGAAGTATTTAAAAAGTTGGTTTCTTGTGGACTTCATTTCCTCCATCCCGGTGGACTATATCTTCCTCATTGTGGACCTGGAAACAAACGTAGACACAGAAGTGTATAAGACAGCCCGGGCTCTCCGAATCGTCCGATTTACCAAAATTCTCAGCCTTCTTCGACTACTGCGGCTTTCCCGGCTCATACGTTACATACATCAGTGGGAGGAGGTGAGGAAGTGTCCCGTATACATCTAGTACGTGTGTGTCTGTGGAGAAGCCTTGGTGTAGCTTCCAGGAAGTTGATCTATTCATGTGCAGTGTTCGATGGTCACGACCTGGTTACTTTCCAATATTCTTGGACCTCTTTCTCTTCTTGGCCAGATCTTCCACATGACCTACGACCTTGCGAGTGCTGTGGTTCGGATCTTCAATCTCATCGGGATGATGTTACTGCTCTGTCACTGGGACGGCTGCCTGCAGTTTCTGGTTCCGATGCTGCAGGAATTTCCTGAAGATTGCTGGGTCAGCATCAACAAGATGGTGGTGAGTGATCCATCTGTTCCTCCTCATTACCAATCACATGCCACTATATCAATGGTTAATAACACCCATCCCCTGCACTGTGAGAGCCAGCCATGAACGACTGTGATTTGGGCTCATCTCCCGGGTCTCTTCAGTACTAAACACTTGGGTGAGCGCCCACCTCTCGCCAGTTCTGGCTCAGTGTTTTCCGAGCTGCTTCAACACACAATGTTCTTACCAGTGTCTGCCGCATCTCCGGCCGGTGACTGTCACGAGAGCCTGGGAAGCCCAAATAAAACATGGAGAGGATGCCATTCCCTTCATCCTCCCCTCTCTCTGTGTATTTCACATCATCCTCCTCCTGTTCCCTGTATAATCCCCTCTCTCCGGGTATTTCAGCGGAAGCAGGGACTGGAGGCTGAGCGGAAGCAGGGACTGGAGGTTGAGCGGAAGCAGGGACTGGAGGTTGAGCGGAAGCAGGGACTGGAGGCTGAGCGGAAGCAGGGACTGGAGGCTGAGCGGAAGCAGGGACTGGAGGCTGAGTGGAAGCAGGGACTGGAGGCTGAGTGTAAGCAGGGACTGGTGGGTGAGTTGAAGTAAGGTCAAGGGGAGGGTTGCAATAAAGAACTGAAGGCTGGCTTGAGCCGTGGACAGTAGGCCGGGTGGGCTCAGAAGTAGCAGACTGACCTGTACATGTGTCGGGAGGCTGGATGGGTCCACGGTTTGGAGATTGGCCTACCGCTGATCTCACAGGTGGATTGGATCTTAATGTAGGCGTCTGATTTGGTCCCAGAGATGGTTTGCTAGTACCTGTAGTATAGCCAGGCTTGGTGGTCTCTTTACCAATCTGCAGAGAGGGGGACCCAAGCTTCTCAGTTGGTCCGGGGGACAGTGATGGCAAAGGGCATGAAGGCTGAGTGGTACCTTGTTTGAAAGATTCTGGTGAAGTGGAATCAGACACCAGAACATGGTCTGCAGTAGCACTGTGGATAGATCCTGGAACAGAAGATTGTACAGCTTTTGGGGTACACGGTATAGTAAGTCCTGTCAGACTTGACGGCAGAGTAGCAGCTGGACCTGAAGCAGAAGTAGTTCTGATAGGA
>WNYA01002152.1:0-48000 GCA_019512145.1 Engystomops pustulosus
TTAGGGCTGTGATCCCCAGGCAGGACCATGGTAGGTTAAGCCCCATACTGGCGCAGGGCGAACAACAAGTACCAGAAGTCATAGAGAATCTTAATGGAGCAGGCATGCGGGGTTATAGGGTAATGCATTCTGGAATGAATTGTAATGAGACACAAGACCCCAACCCCCCATCCTGCATAATCAAATGCTACAGAAAGTGGCTCCTAAAGGAAGACCAAAGGTACAGGGTCACAGATGGTGTCCTTAGGGAGCACTTGCCATTGAGACTTGTTTATTTAGAGAATGCCAGGAGCAGGGACCAACAAAACTTTGAGGTTATCTGGAAGCCGCTGCGCTCCCAAATATCACATCATGGGACAAACTCTGGACGGAAATGTGTTTAGATGCAAAAAAAATAGTTTTGTTGCATTGGAATTTCTTGGAAAGATGAAAATAGAAGCGGTTGGGGGGACACACAACGATACAATGGGCACATTTACTAAGGGACCGAACGCCGCATTTCGCGCGGTTTTGCGTTTTTTTCCGTTTTGCACTGAATTGCCCCGGGTTTTGCACGCGAGGGATCGGATTGTGTGAATCCGCGTCGGCTTGCATGGGACACAATCCTGGGGCGTAGACGACAACCCGACTGATTCGGACAAAACCGCGGAATTTAAAAAGCAAATTGTGTGCAAGATCAGCACTTACATGCACGGGTAGAAGAAGGTGACCTCCGCTGACCTCCACGGTGAATTTGGAGCACGATCTTGTGAATCGCAGCAGACCTGAATCCTCGTGGACAACGCACGGCGGGGGTTGGCGACGGGACGGGTAAGTAAATGTGCCCCAATGAGTGCAAAGTAAAAGTCACTGTCATCGGATATATTGCAGGTCTTTGTCCGATTTTTTCACTAGTCCCCAAGTAAGTTACGGTGACAACATGAAATGGTCGGACACTGACCTCCATGGTGACCCCTCCCATGTATCACATGACTATTGGACTAAATTATGTTTTTCTCCATCATACAGCAATTCCGGAGAATTTTTCCTAAGATTCCTCTGTATTCACCTGGAAATGTAAGAATAAAAGTGATGGGCAGTGACGCCATGGGGGAAATGATCATTATTTTGTGGCAGAATAACAGAGGAAAGGCAGAAGAAATGTAGTCTAAAACTGTTAATTTTTGGAGAATTATAAGGGAACATTTATCATAGTGCCCTGATGGTGTCCCTCCAAGAAGTGTGGGCAGGAAAGAGAGGGGTCATTCACCAGAAAACTGGTGTTACCGTATATGTGATATGTGGCCAGCCTCCTGCTGACAAATATACCAATACCCAGCATGGCCAAGTGTCTAATGTATGATGTCATATAGGACAAGGGGGGTGTCCAGAGCCGGTGGTGAGAACACAGTCCCTATTCAAGGTGGATTAAGACCACCATGAGCCCTGGGCTGTAGGAATATTAGAGCCCTACAAGTGTGGAGTCACTTCTACATCTAGTGGAGATGCGTCCCTCCTGCCTGATTAAGGACCTTTGTAGGACCTTCAAAAGTCCTGAAATGGCTCTTGTGTACGTGTGTATTGAGAGCAGGAACAGTGTACGAGGATGTTATAGAATTTTTCTCAGTATTAAAATTTGGCGTGGTTGGTTGGGGCCCCCTAGAGGCTTGGGCCCCAGGCTACCACCAAAGCACTGTGTTATAATCCACTACTTCCCCATTATCTTTATATATAAACATATGATGAGACCCTCTATTACCCCAGGGTTATAACCATTACTGCTCCCCCCTAGGAATAATATTATTCCCTGATCCATCATTATCGGCAGATAATACGATTCTTGATGAATCCTTGATGACTAAATTATCAGCTCGATTAGCTGGAACCTATTACCCATAGGGGGTATTGATCACTAGTCATGGGACGAGACCCCCGGGTGTCCTAACACCAGGGCTAAGACCCCGCGGGAGGAAGGGGTTAATGGGACTGGAAAAAGCAGAAGTCTCTTTGGTTGGAAGAAGAAATATTAGCAAAAACACAAAATGAGCTTTGGGAAGCAAGTGGTAAGAGTTAGTGATGCATGTGCCGCCCCTGTGTGTGCTCCCCTCTCCTCCTCCTGCACATGTAAGAGCTCCAGCCCCGCTGCAGGCACCAGCACTCGGCTCCTAGGATCCCACCACCCAGGACAGAGACTAACACGCTCACACATGCAGGATAGGGAGGAGGGCTCACCTGCCACTGCCCACCGCAAGGTAGGGCACCTGACCGCACTAAGGGGGGGGGGGGGATGGGAGACCTGGTCATATGGAAATTCAGCCGCTTTACAGCCCCTTCCCTACATTTACTTTTTTTTTTTTTTTTTTATTATTTTATTATTATTATATGCAATCTGTGTTATGTATTATTATTTGTATTATTTTATTGAATTATTATATCTTTTTGTATTACTATATATTACTTTATTTTTTGTTCTATTTTTTACACATTTGTGTTATTTAGCCGTATATGTATTATATATTCGATTTTAAAGGTTACATATGAAATTGTTTTTGTATCCGTATATTCACATTACATTCATTTGTATTCATAATATTTTATTATTTGAATTCATATTATCAGTATTATTATTTATTATTATTATTTATTATTATTTGTATTACTATATTTTTTATTATTACTTTTATTATTTGTATATTTTATAATGATTTAATGATTAATTGTTAGTATATAATTCATTATTATTATTGCTATATTATTATATTATTATTATTATTATTGTATTATTATTATGTGAATATTATATTTATTAATATTTGATCTTACTGTCCAGGGTCCTATACACGACTCTGTTCACACTTCTGCTCTGGAAGCAACATTAGGCCTTATTTATACACCAAAAATATCCGAACCAGATAGATCCCATTGGGTCAGAAAAGATGCGACACAGGATGATCCAGTGTGAACAGAACCCTGACAGATACTATAGGTTCTAATATTCTAATATCACTCATTGCCCTCTATATAAAAATTATATGATGAGAACGCTTCTGGATGTTGTTTTAGGCTGCAGGTCACATTACGCAGTTTTTCAGTTTTTTTTTTTTTCCTGTTAAATGAGCAGAAACTGCCAAATTATCAATGTGGACCCGTCATCTAACGGGCACTGCCAGCGGGCACTTGTTCTGGTAACCGCATTGTGCCCGGTATAAAAGCTCAGCATGTTCCAAGATTTTGTCGGAATTTTCAATGGAGCCTAAAGGAATAAATAACAAAGATAATTTTAAAAAATTGTTTTTCAAAAAATCTCCAGTCTCCTCCTGTCAAGTTTGGGGGAAGCTGGGTGCAACTAGTAAAAAGCTCTAGTTCCCATATTTCTGGATGAAAAAATCGTTATAGTGATAAGTATATGTCAGGGTTTTGGAAAAGCTGAGAATGACAACCAGGATGACTAATGAGTGTTGTCACCAGGCTTTCCAAAGTTCCTGAAGGCAAATCTGTCTAAGTATACAGATCAATATCCTCTTATTTGTAGCAGACTGATATACTGCTCAGGGTTTGGAAAAGCTGGGTGAAACTAGTGAAAAGTTTAATAAGAGTTGTTAGTAAGCTTTCCTGATCCTGAATGGCAAATCTGTCTAGTTATACAGTGATAGTCTAATAGTTATATTGTAGCAGACGGAATAACTGCTCAGGGGTCTGGAAAAGCTGAGTGACAATATAATGAAGTCATTTATGAGGGCGGGTCATGTAGTTTTCCTAGGTTTCTGAACATCATATCTGTCCAGTTAAACTTTGATAAATGTCCTGCATTTATTGTAGCAGAACGATAAACCACTTAGGGTTTTGGGAAGCGTGGGTGACATTAATGAAGGATAGTATTATGAGCGGTGTCATGTAGCTTCCTAGATATAGAATTGCAAATTGTCTAGTTATACAGTGATCAATACCATTAATTATCTTGGATTCTCATGGATAAACTATCAGGATTTGGAAAAGCTGGGTGAAACTAGTGAAAGACTTTAACCTATGACCTAGCTTCCAGATTCCTTAATATCAAATCTACCTCACTTTATGATAGCTAACCTGTTGTTGTATTTTAGTAGATGGGAAAACCACTCAGGGTCCTGGAAAAGCTGATGACAATAATGAAATACTCTCATCAGGTTGTTCACTTAGCTTTCCTTGTGTCAAATATGCCTAGCTATAAGTGATAATCTGTCATAATATTGTACCAGAAAGATTAACTGTTTCAGGATTCGGGGAAAGAGGGTTGACCTCTAATGATAAAATTAGGTTGTCACCTAGCATTATGAGAATGGTAAATCTGTCATCCCATGATCCATATCCAATTACTGTATTGTAAACTGACAGAAAACTGCTCAGGGTTCTGGAAAGCTGGCGGGACAATAATGAAAGTGCTAAATGACTGTTATCACTAGCTTTACCAGATCTGAATGGCAGATCTGCTAATATAGATCAATGCCCCTAGTAGTAGTAGCAGTAATCAAATAAACTGCTTAGGGTTCTCCCGGGTGGGAAGATGAAGATAATTGAAGTCATTATGCGGGGTGTCACATAACTTTTCTAGATTCCTGAATGGGAAATCGTTCTATATCCATAGTATAAATATCTGCTTTATTTTGTAGGGATAGTAGACTGCGTAGGGGTCTGGAAAAGTTTGGTGACAGCTAATGAAGTGCTTTGATGACGATAGACATTTGGCTTTACCATATTCCTGAATGGCAGATATTGCTTAGTTAGGCACTGATCATTCCCTAGTAGTAGTAGAATAAACTTTTCAGGGTTCTGAAAGCTGGGTGGGGAGATATGAAGATATATTTCTGCGGGGTGTCACATAACTTTTCTAGATACCCGAATGGCAATCTGTCTAGTTATATAGTAATAAATTTCTGCTTATTATTTTTGTAGGGATAGATAAAACTGCTCAGGTTCAGGAAAAGCTGAGTGACAACTAATGAAGTGTCTGATGACGATTGTCACCTAACTTTATCATTCATCTGAATGGCGATCTGTTAGTTATGCACTGGATCAATCTCCCTAGTAGAGTAGACAGATAAACTGCTCAGGGTTTTGGGAAAAGTGGGTGGGGAGATAATGAGTCATTTATGTGGGTGGTGTCACAATAACTTTCTAGATTCCTGAATGGCAAATCTGTCTAGTTATCAGTAATAAAATATTGCTATTATTTTATAGCGATAGATAGACTGCGTAGGGGTCTGGAAAGCTGGGTGACAGCTAATGAAGTGCTCTGATGACGTTGTCACCTAACTTTACCATAATCCTGATTGCAGATCTGTTAGTTATGCACTGATCAATCCCCTAGTAGCAGTAGCAGATAACTGCTCAGGGTTGGAAAAGCTGGGTGCTGATTACATAACATGCTGTAATAGTAATATAAATGGTGGTGGTAGGTTTTCCACCCCCATGTTGTTGCTGTATTACAGATATTTCGTGCTGCTCCCGGGGGGGGAGATCAGCCTTTTACCAGATCGCTGATACATCCTCCTGCGCTTCTTTTGTTTGTCGCTTTGCGCTAATTCACACTCGTCTTTCAGGAAACACTGCCCGAAAAATGAAGAAAATGCTGATAACTTTCTATTATTGTCAGCCTGGAGCTAATTTGCATATATTATTCCCAGAAATCACCAGTGAGGTCTCCATAAGGAAAAGCAGCATCTCAATATCATCCCAGGATTCGGGTTTTGTGCCTGATACTTGTGGTCTGATGGTTGTTATGGGTATATTAAAGGGTGCGGTGAGGGGTGTTCACAATGACCTCAAATTGACCTCTCCTCTGCTGTCCAGAGCTGGGGCATTAACCGGGGGTATGGATCGGTAGGGTATGGTGCAACAGGTGGCCTACACCATTCTCTCATTTACCAATTTCCTGAATGGCAGATCTGTTAGTTTTAGCACTGATCAATTCCCTAGTAGCAGCAGTTAGATAAACTACTCAGGGTTCTGGAAAAGCATGCTGTGGTGAGAGATAATGAGTCATTTCTAGGGTCACCTAAACTTCTAGATTCCTGAATGGCAAATCTGTCTAGTTATCCAGAAATAAATAATCTGCTTATTATTTTGTACAGGAGATGAACTTTCAGGGTTCAGGAAAAGTGAGTGACAACTAATGAAGTGCTCTGATGACGATGTCACCTATTCCTGAATTTGTTATTCCTGTTTAGTTATGCTGATCAATCCCCTAGTAGTAGTAGACAGATAACTGCTCAGGGTTCTGGAAAAGCTGGGTGCTGATTACATAACATGCAGTAATAGTAATATAAATGGATTGGTAGGGTATGGTGTCGACGGGCATTAAGATACAAGATTATGACATCAATTTCAGCCCCCCCATATCAAGTAGATCAAAACAAGTAGATTCCCCGACTATCGTCCAATAGCAGATGAGCTGGATGATAAGTAGATTATGAACATGCCCTCAATAATTGGAGTGCCGGCAGCTATGCCCACAATAATAAGCGCTTTTGGCATGGTCCATTTATATGTATTGCTAAAGATATAGTAGGTAAACCTTTCTAAAGAAGTTTTTAATGACATATCCTCATCCTAATGAGACTGTACTGCACATGTGGCGACCACCTCCATTCATATCTATGGATGTGCTGAGGTCAAGTCAGTCAAGACCTGCCGATCAGTGATATGGACCAAATAGAGAGACAGCTCTGTCCATTGTACAGTGACAGTATCAACTGGATTCCCTAAGAATCCCCTCAATTATCCCCTAGGGCATGATGAAAAACCCTTTTATGACCGGTCAATGGGTTGTCTCTCAACTTGCATCCAAATAGCCACGTATTATTACAAAAGCTGGCCGCACATACAATTTTTAAAGCAAGTTATTTATTTCTCCTTGTTCTTTGACCAAACTTTCAATCGGATTCAGTCTCTAAAGACCCAACCAACGCAGTTGAAAGGAGGAGGGCAAATTTTCCTCCTATCATTGCATGGAAAGATTCTGTAGGACAGATTCTTTGGAGTCTGATCTGGTTGAACTTCATTATGGCGGTGATGGCCTGGGTGCCACAGAGAGGGCTCCGGAGTGCCGCCTCTGGCCCACCAGTGGCCATAGGTCGCCCACCGCTGCCTAGGATTGTAGCCCTTAGTAGCCCTCACCATTGCGGTAGGTCTTTTCTGCTGCATCTCTTCTCAAAGGTGCAAGTTTTAGGTTAGAGGGACCTGGCCACAGGTTTTTTGTTTTTTTTTTTGATTCTCTGATTCTACGGTGGGCCAGTCTGTTACTGTCTAGTATTCTTCAGCTATCCCAGAGATGTTATTCGGGTGACTCTTTCCCAAAACAGTAATCTCAGACTTTGCATACAATTTGTAGCGCGCTTAGTCAAAGGGGCATTAATAGTAAATAGTAATATCAAAGTGACATTTTAGCGCCTTCTAAGTGTATGTCCTGCGTCTACTTTTAGTAGTGTTGGGCCCCTTCCACACTAGCGGTTGCATTTCACGTAGTGGGTGAATGCGTGTAAAACTGACGTTTTGGCTGCTTTTGTTTTGTTCCATTTTCTTAGAGTCATTACGTTTTTGCGTTTTTTCACCGCTGGTTGTTGTTGTTTTATTGCGTTTACGGTGCTTTTTCACACACGTTTTTAAGTCAATGGGAGACTCAGCATTTTCAAAAGGACCATGGTTCGGAATAAAATGTGTTATTTTAATTGAAAAAGAGTCTTTCTGATAAGTTAGCAGATGTATGCAAAACATCTACAATCTATTCTTCATTGTTCGCGGCGTATATTATCTCCCGACAAGTTAGAATGTGAAGAACAGTGAAGAATAGAATAAAACGTGAACACAGTGAAAACACAGATCATTTAAGTGAAAAACCAAAGTAAAGAACAGTGAAGAATAGATTACAAGATGCTTCGGCACATCTGCTTACTTATCGGGAGATACGCGCCGTTGTACGTGCGCACAAAATAGCATGCGAGAAGAACAATATATATGTGTAAGAAAGCATTGCAGATGTATGGAACATCTGCAATGTGTTTTCACACACATACTGTATATGAGGGCACATTTACTTACCCGGTCCATTTTCGGTTCCAGCCGCGGCTTCTTGACGAACGTTCGGGTCTTCCGGCGATTATGAAGGTCCGCGGCCCGATGTCACAGGTGGGATGCTGTGCCGATAGTCCGCGAAGGTGCCCGGAGTTATCGTCTCATCGTGCGGTTTCATTGGTGAGTTATGGCCCGTGCGACCAATTTTTTTTTTTAAAAATGCGGCGGTTTTCCGAATCCGGTCGGGTTACCGTTCGGCCCACGCCCCCTGATTCCGTCGCGGCATGCCAGCGCCGATGCGCCGCATTCCGATCGCGTGCGCAAAAATTCCGCGGGGCAATTACAGGGGAAAACTCGGGGCGGCAAAACGGAAATATTTGCGATACACACGGACCAATCGGGGGTAAGTCGGGGAAAACGCAATCGGGCCCTTAGTAAATGACCCTCCCCCCTATGTTTTTCTTCAACATGCTATTTGTTCGCACCGTTCTGCGCGTATCTTTCCCGAAGGTAAGCAGATGTGCCGAACATCTGATCTATTCTTCAACTGTGTTTTTCACTTAAATGATCCTGGTGTCACTGTGTTCACTGTTTTTATTCTTATTCTTCATGTCTTCACTGTGTTTTTTTTAATTAAATGTCGATCCGACCAGGGGTAATTAATCATGTACACTAGCAAACCCATTGTTTGTTAAAAAACGCATAGCATTTCGCATTGCACTTGCATGCTGCGAGTGACAAATCACGATATTTGTGATGCCGTCTCAAAATAGACTGAAATGGGGCAGCGGGGCAAAAACGCGGTTGAACCCGGTGGCAAAAAGAGAGACATGCTGCGATTTTGAACGCGCGTCCAAAACAAACGCAAAGCACGCGGGCGTGTGAAAAAAGAACGGCAATAATGAGGCAGAAGACCAATTGAAAACAATGGACAGAGTGCAATGCAAGTTCTGCGCGTCAAAAGCACGCCCAGAACCGTGCTGTGAAAAAACGCTAGTGTGAAGGGGCCTCTTAGTGTTAGCAGTTTAGTAGCACAGACAAATGGTAGTGGAAGTAGTAAGAAAACAGTACCTAACATAAGTATAGGGTTGGAAAGTAGTAGCAATAGTGCGGAACAAATGGCATAGGCAGCAGGAGCGGATTTGTGTATAATGAAACCTATACAACTGTATGGGGGCCCCACAGAGTGGAGACATGCAGATCCCCCCAGACCGGCTTGTTAAAATAGCAGACAGGACAGCGTGGCCAGACTGCACTGCACTCGTTACAACAGACGGAGGTCTGTATTAGAGGCACAATTACAGTAGGATTAGTTCAAGCATTATTACTACTACTAGTAGTAGAAGTAGAAACAGTAGTGGAACTTGACATATATAGTAGAATAGAATGGAGTGGTTGAACCTTTAGTAATTGAAACATTGGCTTTACTAGCACTGCGGATGTTGGTAGTAAAAGTAAAAACAGTAGCAATTACCTAGTGGTAGTATTAGTAGAAATAGTAGCAGTACTACCGCTGGGAGTAGTAGAACCATTGAAACCAGTATCAGAATTTGCACTAATGGAGAAAAGCAAAATGTACTAATAGTAGAAGTAGTAGTGGTTAGTAGGACTAGTATAGTAAAAGAAGCATTAGTGGTAGAAGCGGAACGAATTCGACTAGTACTAGAAAGAAGTAGAAGCAGAACTTTTTACTAGTATAGAAGCAGTAATATTACAAGCACCAGTAGTACTAGAAGTATTAGTAGTATAGGTAAAGCTGTTTCAGAAACTTCACTAGTGTAGTAGAAGCAGTGAACGGTACTAGTAGAAGTAGTAGTGGTAGTAAGACTAGTAATAGTAAAAGAAGCATTAGTGGTAGAAGCGGAAACAGTAATTGCACTAGTACTAGAAGAAGTAGAAGCAGAACTTTTACACGTAAGTAGAACAGTAACAGAAATTACAAGCATCCATAGTACTAGAAGTATAGTAGTATAGGTAAACGCTGTTTCAGAACTTGCACCAGTGGTAGTAGAAGCAGTAGTGATTGCACCAGTGGTGAGATAAGCAAAGCAGTAGTGATTGCATAGTGGTAGTAGAATTGCAGTAATATAAAACAGGAACGGTACTGGCACTAGAAGTGGAAATACTAGAAAAAACAATGCACTACTATTACAAAGAGCTGTATCTGAGTGGGTAAGAGTAGCAGTACTAGTACTAGCCTAGGAGCAGTAGAGGAACAGCATTAGAATTTGCACTAGTAGTAAGAACAGTAATGGTACTATAGCACTAGGCAGATGGTAGTAGTGGTACTAGGACTAGTAGTATAGTAATAGAATCACTAGTGGTTAAGAAGTAACAGTAATTGCACTAGTACTAGAGGAAGATGAAGAAGAAAAATGTTTTTTTTAGTAGTAGAAGCACCAGTAGTACTAGTAGTATATAGTATTAGTGGCTGTTTCAGAACTTGCAATAGTGGTAGTAGAAGCAGGTAGTGGTTGTACTAGTAGTAACATAATGTGGTAATAGAAACAGGAACTGTACTAGCACTAGTGTAGCAGAAATACTAGTAAAAATGCACTACTATTAGAAAAGCAGTATCTGCATTGTAAGCAGTAGCAGTACTAGTACTAGGAGCAGTAGTTGTGAAACGAGTATAGAATTGCACTAATAGTAGAAGCGGTAATGGTGCTGGCACAAAGTAGAAGGCAGATTGATACTAGCAGTAGTAGTATATTAAAAAGCAGATAAAAACTTGCATTAGTGCAGTAGAAACACTTGTGGTACTAGCACTAGTAGTAGCAAAAAGAGTAAAATAACCTTAGAAAAAGCAATATCAGAATAGTAAGCAGTAGCAGTACTAGGAGTAGTGAAGTGGAAACAATAGCGAAATGAACAAAGTAGAAGTGGTAATGGTGTTGGCATCAGTAGTAGAAGCAGTAGCTTAGTAGTAGTAGTAGCTGTAGTAAAAGCTGTATCAGAAATTGCAGTAGTGGTAACTGAATTACTAGTAGTAAATCAGTGGCGGACAACAAGCACTAGGAGTAGTAAAAGCAGTTGCAAAACTTGCACTAGTGTTAAGAAACCAGTATTGTGTTATAGAATAGAAGTAGTAGAGGTTTCACTAATGAAAGTAGTAGCAGTAGTTTTTAGTAGAAACAGTCAACACTACTACTACTACTACAGTGGCTATAGCAGCAGTTACACTATTAGTAGACTGGTATTGCACTAATAGTAGTAGTAGTAGTAGTAGTATAGTGTACTGTGTTGTTTTTCGTATTATGTAACAGCTGTATTGGGACCCAACTGCGACTTTTGTACTTTCTATGCTCTTTACTGTGAAATTCTATTCAATTGTATCCTAGGCTAAAAAAAATTTCCAAAAGAGGCTAAAAGTTTACTTGCTTTTGTGATATGCCTCTGCCTCTCATAAGGTGAGTAGAAATAGAATCACTAGTAGTAGCGCCATAGCGGTACTAGCACTAGTATAAAAAGCAGTGGCTTTGATGTCCCATGGGGGGGGTCTTGACTGGAGGTGTTTGCAAGCTGAATCATAAAAGAATGAAGGCAGCAGGACAACTCCCTTTCGCATAGTGGCTAAGTAGTGTACTGCAGCGAGCTCCCATTTATTTGAATAGGAGTTGATCTGCAGTTCCTATAGATGACCCACACACACAGAGGGGGCTCTTCTTCCAAGTTGATTTGCTGATGGAATCTCCTGACCGGTGAGAGTCTCCCGGATATCCTATGGATAAATCATCAATATTGCTAAGCTGGAAATCCCTTTAAATGGTGAAGCCATTACAATCTATTATTACCATCATATGCAAGTCATAAGTTATGTATCGGATATCATTGACCCTTGTAAAAGTAACCGAATTCTGGGGTCAAAATGTGCAACAAAAAACATTCCAGGTCATATCAGGAGTCATTACTTATTAACCCCATGACTGCAACATGTGCGCTTGTAAAATGTAGGGCTGTGATCCCCAGGCGGACCATGGTAGGTAAGCCCCATACTGGCGGCAGGGCGAACACAAGTACCAGAAGTTCATAGAGAATCTTAATGGGCAGGGCATGCGGGGTTATTAGCGGTAATGCATTCTGGAATGAATTGTAATGAGGACACAAGACCCCAACACCCCCATCCTGCATAATCAAATGCTACAGAAAGTGGCCCCTAAAGGAAGACAAAGGTACAGGGTCACAGATGGTGTCCTTAGGGAGCACTTGCCATTGAGACTTGTTATTTAGAGAATGCCAGGAGCAGGGACCAACAAAACTTTGAGGTATCTGGAAGCCGCTGCGCTCCCAAATATCACATCATGGGACAAACTCTGGACGGAAATGTGTTTAGATGCAAAAAAAATAGTTTTGTTGCTTGGAATTTCTTGGAAAGATGAAAAATAGAAGGGTTGGGGGACACACAACGATACAATGGGCACATTTACTAAGGACCGAACCCGCATTTCCGCGGTTTTGCGTTTTTTCCGTTTTGCACTGAATTGCCCCGGGTTCTGCACGCGACGGGATCGGATTGTGTGAATCCGCGTCGGCTTGCATGGGACACAATCCTGGGGCGTAGACGAACAACCCGACTGATTCGGACAAAACCGCGGGAATTTAAAAAGCAAATTGTGTGCAAGATCAGCACTTACATGCACGGGGTAGAAGAAGGTGACCTCCGCTGACCTCCACGGTGAATTTGGAGCACGATTTGTGAATCGCAGCAGACCTGAATCCTCGTGGACAACGCACGGCGGGGGTTGGCGACGGGACGGGTAAGTAAATGTCCCCAATGAGTGCAAAGTAAAAGTCACTGTCATCGGATTATATTGCAGGTCTTTGTCCGATTTTTCACTAGTCCCAAGTAAGTTACGGTGACACATGAAATGGTCGGACACTGACCTCCAATGGTGACCCCTCCCATGTATCACATGACTATTGGACTAAATTATGTTTTTCTCCATCATACAGCAATCCGGAGAATTTTTCCTAAGATTCCTCTGTATTCACCTGGAAATGTAAGAATAAAGAGTGATGGGCAGTGACGCCATGGGGAAATGATCCATTATTTTGTGGCAGAATAACAAGAGGAAAGGCAGAAGAAATGTAGTCTAAAACTGTTAATTTTTGGAGAATTATAAGGGACACATTTATCATAGTGCCCTGATGGTGTCCCTCCAAGAAGTGTGGGCAGGAAAGAGAGGGGTCATCGCCAGAAAACTGGTGTTACCGTTATGTGATATGTGCCAGCCCCCTGGCTGACAAATATTACCAATACCCAGCCATGGCCAAGTGTCTAATGTATGATGTCATATAGGACAAGGGGGTGTCCAGAGCGAGTGGTGAGAACAAGTCCCTATTCAAGGTGGATTAAGACCACCATGAAGCCCTGGGCTGTAGGAATATTAGAGCCCTACAAGTGTGGAGTCACTTCTACATCTAGTGGAGGATGCGTCCCTCCTGCCTGATTAAGGACCTTTGTAGGACCTTCAAAAGTCCTGAAATGGCTCTTGTGTACGTGTGTATTGAGAGCAGGAACAGTGTACGAGGATGTTATGAGATTTTTCTCAGTATTAAAATTTGGCGTGGTTGGTTGGGGCCCCCTAGAGGCTTGGGCCCCAGGCTACCACCAAAGCACTGTGTTATAATCCACTACTTCCCCATTATCTTTATATATAAACATATGATGAGACCCTCTATTACCCCAGGGTTATAACCATTACTGCTCCCCCCTAGGAATAATATTATTCCCTGATCCATCATTATCGGCAGATAATACGATTCTTGATGAATCCTTGATGACTAAATTATCAGCTCGATTAGCTGGAACCTATTACCCATAGGGGGTATTGATCACTAGTCATGGGACGAGACCCCCGGGTGTCCTAACACCAGGGCTAAGACCCCGCGGGAGGAAGGGGTTAATGGGACTGGAAAAAGCAGAAGTCTCTTTGGTTGGAAGAAGAAATATTAGCAAAAACACAAAATGAGCTTTGGAAGCAAGTGGTAAGAGTTAGTGATGCATGTGCCGCCCCTGTGTGTGCTCCCCTCTCCTCCTCCTGCACATGTAAGAGCTCCAGCCCCGCTGCAGGCACCAGCACTCGGCTCCTAGGATCCCACCACCCAGGACAGAGACTAACACGCTCACACATGCAGGATAGGGAGGAGGGCTCACCTGCCACTGCCCACCGCAAGGTAGGGCACCTGACCGCACTAAGGGGGGGGGGGGGATGGGAGACCTGGTCATATGGAAATTCAGCCGCTTTACAGCCCCTTCCCTACATTTACTTTTTTTTTTTTTTTTTTATTATTTTATTATTATTATATGCAATCTGTGTTATGTATTATTATTTGTATTATTTTATTGAATTATTATATCTTTTTGTATTACTATATATTACTTTATTTTTTGTTCTATTTTTTACACCATTTGTGTTATTTAGCCGTATATGTATTATATATTCGATTTTAAAGGTTACATATGAAATTGTTTTTGTATCCGTATATTCACATTACATTCATTTGTATTCATAATATTTTATTATTTGAATTCATATTATCAGTATTATTATTTATTATTATTATTTATTATTATTTGTATTACTATATTTTTTATTATTACTTTTATTATTTGTATATTTTATAATGATTTAATGATTATTGTTACGTATATAATTCATTATTATTATTGCTATATTATTATATTATTATTATTATTATTGTATTATTATTATGTGAATATTATATTTATTAATATTTGATCTTACTGTCCAGGGTCCTATACACGACTCTGTTCACACTTCTGCTCTGGAAGCAACATTAGGCCTTATTTATACACCAAAAATATCCGAACCAGATAGATCCCATTGGGTCAGAAAAGATGCGACACAGGATGATCCAGTGTGAACAGAACCCTGACAGATACTATAGGTTCTAATATTCTAATATCACTCATTGCCCTCTATATAAAAATTATATGATGAGAACGCTTCTGGATGTTGTTTTAGGCTGCAGGTCACATTACGCAGTTTTTCAGTTTTTTTTTTTTTCCTGTTAAATGAGCAGAAACTGCCAAATTATCAATGTGGACCCGTCATCTAACGGGCACTGCCAGCGGGCACTTGTTCTGGTAACCGCATTGTGCCCGGTATAAAAGCTCAGCATGTTCCAAGATTTTGTCGGAATTTTCAATGGAGCCTAAAGGAATAAATAACAAAGATAATTTTAAAAAATTGTTTTTCAAAAAATCTCCAGTCTCCTCCTGTCAAGTTTGGGGGAAGCTGGGTGCAACTAGTAAAAAGCTCTAGTTCCCATATTTCTGGATGAAAAAATCGTTATAGTGATAAGTATATGTCAGGGTTTTGGAAAAGCTGAGAATGACAACCAGGATGACTAATGAGTGTTGTCACCAGGCTTTCCAAAGTTCCTGAAGGCAAATCTGTCTAAGTATACAGATCAATATCCTCTTATTTGTAGCAGACTGATATACTGCTCAGGGTTTGGAAAAGCTGGGTGAAACTAGTGAAAAGTTTAATAAGAGTTGTTAGTAAGCTTTCCTGATCCTGAATGGCAAATCTGTCTAGTTATACAGTGATAGTCTAATAGTTATATTGTAGCAGACGGAATAACTGCTCAGGGGTCTGGAAAAGCTGAGTGACAATTAATGAAGTCATTTATGAGGGCGGGTCATGTAGTTTTCCTAGGTTTCTGAACATCATATCTGTCCAGTTAAACTTTGATAAATGTCCTGCATTTATTGTAGCAGAACGATAAACCACTTAGGGTTTTGGGAAGCGTGGGTGACATTAATGAAGGATAGTATTATGAGCGGTGTCATGTAGCTTCCTAGATATAGAATTGCAAATTGTCTAGTTATACAGTGATCAATACCATTAATTATCTTGGATTCTCATGGATAAACTATCAGGATTTGGAAAAGCTGGGTGAAACTAGTGAAAGACTTTAACCTATGACCTAGCTTCCAGATTCCTTAATATCAAATCTACCTCACTTTATGATAGCTAACCTGTTGTTGTATTTTAGTAGATGGGAAAACCACTCAGGGTCCTGGAAAAGCTGATGACAATAATGAAATACTCTCATCAGGTTGTTCACTTAGCTTTCCTTGTGTCAAATATGCCTAGCTATAAGTGATAATCTGTCATAATATTGTACCAGAAAGATTAACTGTTTCAGGATTCGGGGAAAGAGGGTTGACCTCTAATGATAAAATTAGGTTGTCACCTAGCATTATGAGAATGGTAAATCTGTCATCCCATGATCCATATCCAATTACTGTATTGTAAACTGACAGAAAACTGCTCAGGGTTCTGGAAAGCTGGCGGGACAATAATGAAAGTGCTAAATGACTGTTATCACTAGCTTTACCAGATCTGAATGGCAGATCTGCTAATATAGATCAATGCCCCTAGTAGTAGTAGCAGTAATCAAATAAACTGCTTAGGGTTCTCCCGGGTGGGAAGATGAAGATAATTGAAGTCATTATGCGGGGTGTCACATAACTTTTCTAGATTCCTGAATGGGAAATCGTTCTATATCCATAGTATAAATATCTGCTTTATTTTGTAGGGATAGTAGACTGCGTAGGGGTCTGGAAAAGTTTGGTGACAGCTAATGAAGTGCTTTGATGACGATAGACATTTGGCTTTACCATATTCCTGAATGGCAGATCATTGCTTAGTTAGGCACTGATCATTCCCTAGTAGTAGTAGAATAAACTTTTCAGGGTTCTGAAAGCTGGGTGGGGAGATATGAAGATATATTTCTGCGGGGTGTCACATAACTTTTCTAGATACCCGAATGGCAATCTGTCTAGTTATATAGTAATAAATTTCTGCTTATTATTTTTGTAGGGATAGATAAAACTGCTCAGGTTCAGGAAAAGCTGAGTGACAACTAATGAAGTGTCTGATGACGATTGTCACCTAACTTTATCATTCATCTGAATGGCGATCTGTTAGTTATGCACTGGATCAATCTCCCTAGTAGAGTAGACAGATAAACTGCTCAGGGTTTTGGGAAAAGTGGGTGGGGAGATAATGAGTCATTTATGTGGGTGGTGTCACAATAACTTTCTAGATTCCTGAATGGCAAATCTGTCTAGTTATCCAGTAATAAAATATTGCTATTATTTTATAGCGATAGATAGACTGCGTAGGGGTCTGGAAAGCTGGGTGACAGCTAATGAAGTGCTCTGATGACGTTGTCACCTAACTTTACCATAATCCTGATTGCAGATCTGTTAGTTATGCACTGATCAATCCCCTAGTAGCAGTAGCAGATAACTGCTCAGGGTTGGAAAAGCTGGGTGCTGATTACATAACATGCTGTAATAGTAATATAAATGGTGGTGGTAGGTTTTCCACCCCCATGTTGTTGCTGTATTACAGATATTTCGTGCTGCTCCCGGGGGGGGAGATCAGCCTTTTACCAGATCGCTGATACATCCTCCTGCGCTTCTTTTGTTTGTCGCTTTGCGCTAATTCACACTCGTCTTTCAGGAAACACTGCCCGAAAAATGAAGAAAATGCTGATAACTTTCTATTATTGTCAGCCTGGAGCTAATTTGCATATATTATTCCCAGAAATCACCAGTGAGGTCTCCATAAGGAAAAGCAGCATCTCAATATCATCCCAGGATTCGGGTTTTGTGCCTGATACTTGTGGTCTGATGGTTGTTATGGGTATATTAAAGGGTGCGGTGAGGGGTGTTCACAATGACCTCAAATTGACCTCTCCTCTGCTGTCCAGAGCTGGGGCATTAACCGGGGGTATGGATCGGTAGGGTATGGTGCAACAGGTGGCCTACACCATTCTCTCATTTACCAATTTCCTGAATGGCAGATCTGTTAGTTTTAGCACTGATCAATTCCCTAGTAGCAGCAGTTAGATAAACTACTCAGGGTTCTGGAAAAGCATGCTGTGGTGAGAGATAATGAGTCATTTCTAGGGTCACCTAAACTTCTAGATTCCTGAATGGCAAATCTGTCTAGTTATCCAGAAATAAATAATCTGCTTATTATTTTGTACAGGAGATGAACTTTCAGGGTTCAGGAAAAGTGAGTGACAACTAATGAAGTGCTCTGATGACGATGTCACCTATTCCTGAATTTGTTATTCCTGTTTAGTTATGCTGATCAATCCCCTAGTAGTAGTAGACAGATAACTGCTCAGGGTTCTGGAAAAGCTGGGTGCTGATTACATAACATGCAGTAATAGTATATAAATGGATTGGTAGGGTATGGTGTCGACGGGCATTAAGATACAAGATTATGACATCAATTTCAGCCCCCCCATATCAAGTGATCAAAACAAGTAGATACCCCGATATCGTCCAATAGCAGATGAGCTGGATGAAAGGAATTATGAACATGCCCTCATTACATTGGAGTTGGCCGCGCAGCTATGCCACAATAATAGTCGGCATTTTGGGCATGGTCCCATTTCTGTGTATTGCTAAAGAATATAGGTAAACCTTTTAAAGAAGTTTTTAATGACATATCCTCATCCTAATGAGACTGTACTGCACATGTCGGCGACACCTCCATTCATATCTATGGATGTGCTGAGGTCAATCAGTCAAGACCCTGCCGATCAGTGATATGGGAGCCCAAATGGAGAGACAGCTCTGTCCATTGTACAGTGACAGTATCAAACTGGATCCCTAAGAATCCCCTCAATTATCCCCTAGGGCATGATGGAAAGTAACCCTTGTGTATGACCGTCAGATTGGTGTCTCGCAAACTGCATCTCACAGTCCACGTATTATTACAAAAGCTGGCCGCACATACAATTTTTAAAGCAAGTTATTTATTTCTCCTTGTTCTTTGACCAAACTTTCAATCGGATTCAGTCTCTAAAGACCCAACCAACGCAGTTGAAAGGAGGAGGGCAAATTTTCCTCCTATCATTGCATGGAAAGATTCTGTAGGACAGATTCTTTGGAGTCTGATCTGGTTGAACTTCATTATGGCGGTGATGGCCTGGGTGCCACAGAGAGGGCTCCGGAGTGCCGCCTCTGGCCCACCAGTGGCCATAGGTCGCCCACCGCTGCCTAGGATTGTAGCCCTTAGTAGCCCTCACCATTGCGGTAGGTCTTTTCTGCTGCATCTCTTCTCAAAGGTGCAAGTTTTAGGTTAGAGGGACCTGGCCACAGGTTTTTTGTTTTTTTTTTTGATTCTCTGATTCTACGGTGGGCCAGTCTGTTACTGTCTAGTATTCTTCAGCTATCCCAGAGATGTTATTCGGGTGACTCTTTCCCAAAACAGTAATCTCAGACTTTGCATACAATTTGTAGCGCGCTTAGTCAGTCATGTGATGTCCCATAGGTGCACGGCCCGTTATATATCCCTGGTCATGTGATGCCACACAGGTGCACGGCTTGTTATTTCCTTGGTCATTTGATGTTACACAGTAGAAATAGTAGTAGTAGAAGCTGGAAAAAGCAATAATAGCATAAGTAGTAGTAGTGTTGGTGTTAGTAGAAATAGTAAAAGTAGAGGAAGTGGCATTAATAGTAAAGGTAATCTCACAGTGACATTCAGCAGCCTACTAAGTGTATGTCCTGCGTCTACTTTCATAGTAGTGTTGGGCCCCTTCCACACTAGCGTTGCATTTCACGTTAGGGTGCAATGCGTGTAAAACTGACGTTTTTGGCTGCGTTTTTGTTCCATTTTTCCTTAGAGTCATTAGCGTTTTTGCGTTTTTCACGCGCGTGTTGTTTGTGTTTTTATTGCGTTTACGGTGCGTTTTTCACACACGTTTTTTAAGTCAATGGGAGACTCAAGCATTTTTCAAAGGGACCATGGTTCGGGAATAAAATGTGTTATTTAATTGAAAAAGAATGTCTTCTGATAAGTTAGCAGATGTATGCAAACATCTACAATCTATTCTTCATTGTTCCGCGCGTATATTATCTCCCGACAAGTTAGCAGATGTGAAGAACAGTGAAGAATAGAATAAAAACAGTGAACACAGTGAACACAGGATCATTTAAGTGAAAAACACAGTAAAGAACACAGTGAAGAATAGATTACAGATGTTCGGCACATCTGCTTACTTATCGGGAGATACGCGCGGAACGGTGCGCACAAAATAGCATGCGAAGAACAATATATATGTGTGAAGAAGACATTGCAGATGTATGGAAACATCTGCAATGTGTTCTTCACACACATACTGTATATAGGGGCACATTTACTTACCCGGTCCATTCGCGTTCCAGCCGCGGCTTCTCTGACGAACGTTCGGGTCTTCCGGCGATTCATGAAGGTCCTGCGCCCGATGTCCACCAGGTGGCGCTGCTGTGCCGAAGTCCGCCGAGGTGCCCCGGAGTTCATCGTCTTCATCGTGGTTCATGTGAGTATGGCCCGTGCGACCAATTTTTTTTTTTAAAATGCGGCGGTTTTTCCGAATCCGTCGGGTTACCGTTCGGCCACGCCCCCTGATTTCCGTCGCGTGCATGCCAGCGCCGATGCGCCGCATTCCGATCGCGTGCGCCAAAATCCCGGGGCAATACAGGGAAAATCGGCGCAAAACGGAAATATTTGGGTAACACGTCGGGAAAACGCAATCGGGCCCTTAGTAAATGACCCCCATAGTGTTCTTCACATGCTATTTTGTTCGCACCGTTCTGCGCGTATCTCCCGACAGGTAAGCAGATGTGCCGAACATCTGATCTATTCTTCACTGTGTTTTTCACTTAAATGATCCTGTGTTCACTGTGTTCACTGTTTTTATTCTATTCTTCACTGATTTCCTTTTTACAGATTTTGGTAAGTTTTTTGTAAGTATTGAAAGCCTCTGGTGACCCGTCAGATTTATATTTTTTAAATGCCCTCTTTTTCTCATTAATTGCCCTTTTAACTGTAGCTGTAAGCCACGCGGGGTGTAATCTAGCCTGTCTATACTTGTTACCTATTGGAATAAATTTAGAAGTATAAAAACCCAGGATAGATTTGAATTTCTCCCATTTAACATTAGTGTCATCGTTTGACAGAATCTGATCCCATGACCATGACCATAAAGCATTCGCCAACTCAAGGACAGTCTTTGGTGCAAAGTAATGTTGGTGGATGGAGAAAGACATGATGTCCCAGATGTGTTTAATCGGATTCAGGTCTACAGAAAGAGCAGGCCAGTCCATAGCTTTAATGCCTTCATCTTGCAGTAACTGCTGACACACTCCAAATCACATGAGGTCTAGCATTTTTTTAAAATCTATGGTCAGAAAAGTGGTTTAAACAGATCCGACCTCTTACAAAATAAGAGGTCGGATCCTCATATCTGGTGAGCTGCAGTCGGCTTTATTCATAAGGGGGCGTGCCGACAATCCCCCAGCACGCCCCCTGTCACCTAGGACCAATAGGAGAAGCCGGCAGCATGTATTGCGTAATCGCTGCCGGCTCTCCACGATGCGGCAGCGCCGCCGCTGTTCCACTTACAGTGGCGCAGGGCTTATTCACATGGCCGGCCGCGCTGCACTGACAGTGGCTGCGGCTTCTCCTATTGGTCCTAGTGACAGGGGCGTGCTGGGAAAGGTCGGCACGCCCCCCTTATAAATAAGCCACTGCAGCTCACCAGATATGAGGATCCAACCTCTTATTTTGTAAGAGGTCGGATCTGTTTAAACCACGTTTCTGACCATAGATTAAAAAAAAAATAGCTGGGGAGAAAGGGGCTAGGGGAGGGTTATGGTGGGCCCATTTGGTGGGAGGCTATTTTGGAGTGACAGGTCCTCTTTAATGGCAGTTGGGATCTCTTTGTCAAGCACATGAAGGGCTGTGTGGCATTCCAAAAAAAAAAATGCCACCCCACATCATTATTATCATCCATTGATGATTTTATGTGATTTTGTTGAAAGCAAATTCAACTCTATACAGAACTTTGTACAGGATTGCAGATTATCCAAGGAGAATATTCCATTCATTCAGATGTAGGTTGTGTCATTTGAATGTTACCTTTTATTTTTAGCAGTGTATTTCCAATAGTAACTTTAACATCTTAGCGCTTTGGCTCCTGGAGGACATCAAGCAATCGCCGAACCCCAGAGCTGATATAGATGGATCAGATGCCCGGTAAACGGCGCAGGAAGGAGGGTTTCGATACACTTCAGAAGTCCCTTACACACCGCAGTCATGCATGAATCTCCAATTGTGGGTGTTAGATGTAGGTGTCAGCTGTAATATACCGGTGCCGGTGTCAGCTGCAAAAGGTGCCGGAAGCTGCACACAGCAGTACTTCTCAATCGGCAAGCCACTGCCAACCGTGATGTACTACTACATCAAATGTTGAGGAGGGTTAAAGTCTCCTTTTTAATATCACACAGAATTCTGTGTGATTCTAGCAACACAATTCTTTGTGGTATTAAAAAGGAGTCGAGAAAGAAAAGTCTGCTCCCAGGTGGACTTAAAGATCTCGGACCAACTCCTCCACGGCAGGAACATCGGAAGGCACAGACTGAGGAAGAGGTGGACATGGATGGTGTCCATAGACTATGAAGAAGGGAGTGGAGCCGGCAGGTTCAGAATCCTAGGAATTATAGGAAAACTCTGCCCTCGGCAACAGGGTGGACCGGTCGTCTTATCGGGCGGAAACAAATTGTCAGAGATAGATTGACTCTGGGTTGTTATAACTTGTCTATTGGACTGTGGATTGCACACAGAGGAGAAGTTCAGTTTCACTTGAAGTTGGCTGCACAGAGAATGCCAGAATTGGGAAACAAACTGGACCCCTCATTCTGATAGAATGGGGTTCATTTACTAGGAAGAAGATGGTGAACTCCGGCGGACCTCGGTGCAGCAGTGACCTTAGTGAAGCTCTGAATCAACGTCGGACAACGCGCCGCAGGATCGCGAATGGACCAGGTAAGTAAATGAGCCCCAATATGTAGAGGGAGTCCACGAAGCTGGAAGATGTGGAGGAAAAACAGGCTGGCAAGACAAAGAGATTACGGTAGACCTGGCAGAGGAACAAAAGGAACAAACAACAAAACATCTTAGAAAACCAGACTGTGGCAACCCAGATGACGGTATTGCTGGAAGATCTGGAGCCCATGGCTACGTGAGCCACAGGCAACAGGGTATCGGCAAAGGCAGGAGCAGACCTGCTGGCTTGAGACATGAAGACTTGTTTCGGGCACAGGAAGTGCAGGAGCTCACAAAATCACGTATGTCCTTGACCAGATCTGACCATCAGTAGAAAGGAGATATGAGAGCGGCAGATCTCTGCACTCCAGGGTTCCCAGCAACATGAGAGCAATGTCCCCAAGTCAGTATCCACCTTCAAAGAGCAGGTCGGACATAGATCTTGCTAGGAGGAAGCTGCCGTAGGTCCACAAGAGCAGCCACCAGCAGCCGTTCAGGAAGAACAATGGGGCACATTTACTTACCCGTCCGCTGTAGTTCACTAAGATCATTTGCCTGATATCATGCATGTGTTGCTTGCTCACGTCCGACAGAGTTCACCTTTTTAGTGGTGCATGTAAATGTTTAGGCTTGTGACACATTATGAAAGTTAAATTCTGCACTTAGTCCGATCGTGCCCCCTAAATTTTGTAGCGTGGAAGCCAGCGTAGCTGCGCCAAAAAAGGAACACGTACGTCAAAATCCCAGCACAGACGATTGTTAAATACCTGTGCAAGCCGTGAAATCCCTGAAAAAGGTGCACAGTCTGACGAAAGTGAGCAGAGCAACCCTTACCCAATGATCCCCAATATGTCTAGGAGCCGGTTCTTCCCCAATTACATCAGAGGCATGAGAGAGGGCATCGGCCTTAATATTCTTCTCTGCAGGATGGAAATGTATCATGAAGTTGAAGCGGGAGAAAAAAAAAAAGAGAACCAATGAGCCTGTCAAGGATTGAGGTGCTGAGCAGTCTGGAGATGTAGGAGATTCTTGTGGTCTGTGTAGATACAGACTGGATGACAAGCTCTTTTCAGAGGATAACGCCAATCTTCCAAAGCTTTAAGGCCCAAAGCTCCCAATCACCTATGGAATAATTCCTCTCTGCGGCTAAGAAGGTCGAGAAGAAGCCGCAAGTGAGGGTTCGACCTTTGGGCCCTTTCTGCGCAAGAACGGCTCCAGCACTACCCAATGAGGCGTCAACCTCTGACAGGAACGGTCTCTCAGTATAAGGCCAGGTGAGAACCGAAGCAGAGACAAAGGCAGACTTCAGCTTGGAGAAAGCTTCTTCAGCTGCCATAGGCCAGAGTTTTGGGACAGCGTTTTTCATAGTCAGTGCCACAATGGGAGACAAGAGAGGAAATATGTGGTATGAACTGCCAGTAATAGTTAGCAAAGCGCAGGAACCTCTGGGTAGCTTGTAGTCCTAGTAGGCGAGGCCACTGAAGTACCGCAAATAACTTGGCAGGATCAATCTGAAGTCCCTTGTAAGAGATGATGTATCTGAGGAAAGGAAGACTCTCTTGGTTAAATTGGCACTTCTCTAGCTGGGCATATAGGTGATTGGCCCTTAGGCGCCTAAGAACTTTCCATATATGGGCCCAATGGGACTCAAGGTCCGTGGAGAATACCAGGATATAGTCTAAATAGATGAAGACATAGGTATAAAGTAAGTCTCTGAAAATGTAATTGACAAATGGTGCATTACAGAGTCCAAAGGGCATAACAAGGTACTCAAATTGCCCATCTTGAGTATTGAAGAAGGTCTTTCATTCATCGCCTTCACAGATGTGGATGAGATTATATGCCCCCTTCAAGTCTAACTTGGTGAAAACCTTTGCAACACGTAGGCGATCGAAAAGTTCTGTGATCAGCACGAAGAAGAATCCAGCACCAGCAAGAGAGGAAGACTTGCGTATAAACCCCTTTTGTAAATTCCCCTTGACATAGGCCGATACAGGTAGTGAATACATCTGACCCCATCAAGTAAATAGGGCAGTCATAGGGCTGGTGTGACATTTGCAAAGTCCATATAAGGAGCGGGGAGACCCACCAGAGGCATGGAGGACACCGGAGAAGACGTAGTGGATACAGGATGAGGTACCACCAAACAGCATGACTGACATTCCGGTCCCCAGCAAAGAACCTCCCCCGTCCGCCAGCAGAGCACAGGTGCGTGGGTCAGTAATCATGGAAGCCCCAGAAGAATGGAAGATGTGGACCACGGTAGCACATAAAAAGACAGTCTCTCCGACTTGCAGAAAAAAAAGGCTCCGTGCTGTACCGCAACGGATCACTGAGGATCTGCATTTGTGGATGCTGGGAGACCAAGGCAGAATCCACAAAGTTTCCTGCAGAGCCAGAATCCAAGAAGGCAGAAGCCTGGAACTGGCTACCTGTCTCACAGCTGAGCAGAACAGGGATATTCAAATGTGGAGAAGCTTTGCTCTCACCGGATGTTGTGGACGGACTAGAAAAGTCTTAAGAAAGTGCTCCAGGCTGGCACAATAGAGGCAGAGATTCTCTTGTCCAAGTCTGGAATGCTCTTGAGGTGTCAGACAAGCTTTATCCACCTGCATGGGCTCCTCTGCAGCAGACACAGAGGGCAGCAGGGGTGGTCTTTGGAAGACTGGAGCCAAGCGGGTCCTGGTGTGCACTTGTTCAATACGCTGTTCCTCCAAGAGCTCTGAGAAGCGGGCGTCAATCCGAGTGGCCAGGGAAATCTTGTGCAGACAGGGCGTCTTTAATCAGTCCCGCAGATCCTTTTTTAAAAGTTGTGATAAAGGTGCTTCATTCACGGCTAGTTCAGAAGTTTGGGTGCGGAACTGAACTGCTTGATCTCCATCAAACAAGTCCCCTTAGCACAAATTCAGCAGGGTGGTTTCAGCAGATGGTGCCCGCGTTGGTTCCTCAAAGACTAACCGGAATTCTGCGAGGAATGTGGTGCTGTTAGCCCCTGTGACCTGTCCAAGAGAGGGTTAGCCATGCCAGAGCAAACTGACCACGAATACCAACTTAGACCTCTCTAGCGAACTGTGTAGGCATTAGCTCAATGTGAAGGGAGCACTGTGTGATGAATCCCCTGCAGAACTTAGGATCGCCTTCATACTTGGAGGGAATGGATAGTAGCAGTGAGGGTTCTGTAGAAGATGGTGAAGCCGCTGTAGTGTTGGGTGCTGCAGGAACTGTATACTGCTGCTGGGTGGCCAGAAACTGGCATGGCAATCTGCTGGGCCACGTTGGTGGTGAGATCGGCCACTTCTGGTAGCGGAACCTTAGCGTGATGCATGGCCAGATCTTACGGTTAGGATCATGGGTACCACCGTTAGCGATGATGTAAACCGACACCAGGGAGTATAGTGTGAGTGGGGCCCGGCATTCCCCAGAGCCCGCCGCCCACCAGATTGCTCCTCAGACGCGACTTTGCTCGTGGTGGTGGCGAACAAGGCGACGTACAGAATTGTGAGGTGAAGACAGAGTCAGGGACGGGGCAGAAGGTCAAAACAGGCGGCAGAGAATCGGAGTCAGGTACAGGAATCAAGGTCACAATGGGAAAATCACAATAATCGTAGGAATAACACAGTGAAGCTTTCTCAGAAGCGGGAGGCACAAAGATCTGGGAGGGGAAACACGGGATGGGGCAGGGAATTTAACAGGGAAGATGGCCGGCCAGCTCCAATTATCGGCGCACTCTCCCTTTAATTCTGAGAACGCCGGCGCGTTCATGCCCTAGGAGGTAGACACCCATGCGCCGGAGTGAAGGGACTGCCACAGGAATGAGGAAAGATGCTGCCACAGGCGCGCGGGGGGGCACACGGGTACACCCGCGACCATGGGTCGCGTCAATTTCAGAGTAAAAAAAGGTTTAATATCTTATCTCCCTAATAATTTCAGCTGTGTACTAAAAGAGATCAGTCAAAGGCAACATCAGTAAAGAATCACTTCACACCAGTATTTGACACAAAGATGGCTTGAGAGCTATGGAATTTCTTATGAGTAGACAAGAAGTTTGCCACAAAACTTATAGGGGCATTTCCACAAAGACAAGATTCTGAAATATATACAGGATAGCAAAAATAACACATTCTCAGACAAAAATGTATCAGTCCTGGTGATTCCAATTTTGGTTGTCCCCAGATACTATCTTCTTACTATGGTTGAATCCTTCTCACAAATAGCTTCTCTTGTCTGCATACTGCAATGCTCTCTGCATCATTCCCCTCCCCCCTACATTACAAGACCAGCTCAGACACTGGCATTTCCTGTCGGCAAGAAGTGTGCAGAGAGTTACGGTACAAGCTATGGACAAGATAAGCAGCACTGTGTGTTTCTGTGTGTCAGATGCTAGTAGATGTTCAGAAGCTAAATAAAAGTGTAAAAAAGTTTCAAAAACTGGCAGCACTCCGGATTGGTGTCAAAAAGGTGACGGGGTGTCTTTTATTCCATGTGCGGAAGTGTAGATAAACCCTGAGACATGATAATCCAAGCACATTTTCAGCACACAGCATAACACATAGTTTAAAGAGTCTCCGCCCACACTTCCCAAACATCACATGAGTTAAAAAAAAAACCACACCATTCTGACCCATTTCTATGCGGGAATGTAAACAAACCATCTTCTGAAAATAGGCTTTGGTAAATTCTCTGCTCAATGCCTCATAATTTTAGAAACTAGCCACTTGGTATTCTGCTCATCTTTGATGCGAACGAAAAGAATATGCTTGAATATACTCCACAGGGAAAGATCTATCAAGAAGGTGTTTAGACATAATAAAGACACGCCACATGAGAACACATTAAAAAAACAACAGAGAACCAAAAAAAGTATCAGGTATGTATTATTACAAATGAGCATTCACACTGATCAATTGTGAAAT
Organism: Engystomops pustulosus; assembly: GCA_019512145.1. Classification (NCBI taxonomy): domain Eukaryota; kingdom Metazoa; phylum Chordata; class Amphibia; order Anura; family Leptodactylidae; genus Engystomops; species Engystomops pustulosus. The sequence continues at coordinate 27,806 of WNYA01002152.1, forward strand.
CTGCTTTAGAAATATATTGTCCCATTTTGAATTCAGACCTGATCCTAGATAAATATTTCTCTTCATATGAAAGTATTACAGCAAGACAGGACAGAGGATTTACAGTTAAAGGAAACCAACCACCTAAAAACCATAAAAAAAACTAGATTCATACTCATCTGCTCCTCTTCACTTTGATCCCGGCACTCTCAAATCGCTAAGCTTGACACGCTGGGATCACCTAGAAAATACATAATTAGCAGTACGGAGCGCGGGGACAAGATGTCCAGCTCTCCGGCCTGCTAATTACGGAACCCTCACCCATGCTGGGAGAGGAAGGTGACGACACACCAGAGGCGTTAATTTTGGTAGACAGGAAACCACAATATGGTCTGGCTTTGCATGATTGGAAGGTCGCTGCCTGGAACGCAATGGCGAGAACACTATACCACGGAATGCACACCTTGAAATGCGCTTTGTGGTGTCATCCTGAAGTCTTCCAGTTGCAAAATTTATATTACAAAAGTTATCCATTTAATTTCTTGTGTTTACTTCTTGTCTAATTTAATTCTTTAGGCCCTGTGTGAACAATTTTTCTCCATTTCCCTTTGTAATGGTATTTTTCCTCAATTGTAATCGACATTATAATATAAAAATTATAAAATATATAACCAAACTAGCAGCACAACAAGCAGTTTCAGGGGGCAAGTCCTGACCAGCGATGAAGTAAGACGCACGGAGTAGAGCTCCTGCCAACTATCCTGTTGGATCATCCTCTTTATTGGCATATTGCAGCCCACTTACTGGGGAAAGCACAGGAGAACGTTCCCTTTAGCCCTATCAGGTCTGTCACTTGACCGAAGGATACAGCGGGCTGAGCAAAGTCCGCCATTTTACTGCAGCGGAGATTTAGCGGCGTGGAGAGGCAGTGAGGAGAGACAGGGCCAATCCTCGGGTGAGAGTGTGCGACAGCTGTATACGCTGCCCGAGTCCCTGAAGCTCCCCGGGATCCAGAGTATTGGAGTGCATCCTGCGCTGACTGCTGGCAGACGGAGTCGGCCATTTTCTCCTGCCACATAAGGAGGACGAGGAGACGGACACAGTGAGACGGGCCCAGCACCATAATTCAGGAGGCGTAAGCTGCGTCAGGCCTCAATACACGGCGCTAACCCACTGCCATCATTGTCAGGTACATGCAATATAAGAACCTAACTACAGCGATACTAGTGTGGCAACTTTGCCCAGTTCCCTGGACTCTCTGCCTTTGAAACAGAGGGCTCTCTATCAGTGTATCACTGGCCTGTCCTGCCCTTGTCCCGCTGTGATAACCCTATTATTAAGGTCCCTGCCTGCCATGTCACGCTCTGGGGCACGTAAAAAGGAGGGGGAAGGATGGTGGACCTAATACCCCAGCAAAACAACCCAGAGACACCTTTGAAGCACGGTTTCATGACGTAGCTGAGCGTCTGGAGCGCTTTGCGCAGGAGGGCACAGGAAAATCTGGGTCAAAGGCCAAAGGGGCAACTTCATCGGGGGAGTCGGAACCAGCAATTTCAGATGGGGATATGGGTGTGGACACCCCTTTACCCCAACGCTCAAAAAGGGGCCCCAGGGGACCATTGCAACCTGGTCCTGCGGCAGATCTCGATGCCTCTCTGCAAGTTCCTGAAGAACCTACTATTAAAGATGTATTCCTGGCTGTGGCTCACTGTGGCTCAGCGTTGTTGGTTACGAATAATCACATTGGAGGCCTGAAGGAGGGATGTTAACTTAATCCGTCAAGACCTCTGGAGAGCAAACAAGAGAGTCCATGCGTTAGAGGACGGAGTCAGTGATATTGAAGACCAACTGCCTCCTGTCCGTTAAAGGAAACCTACCACTTCTGAAGGTAGGTATGAGACGTAAACACCGGGCACCAGCTTAGTTAGTGTTTTAAACCGCTATATCGCGGTTTAAACACATTTTGATTTACAGGTAGCTTTTGATAAGACTGGAATTTTGATAAGTCGTGGCATTTGATAAGACTCATTTCTTCTGATTCTTTATTGTCTCTCTCTCCTTCTTATAAGGTTTTACATTAAGATAGAATGGGTGTAAAGTTCAGTTAACTACTTATATTATATTGTTGAATAATTGTTTGCTAATATGCGAATGTCAGTACTTATTGTGGGCAGGAGCTCAGCTGGGGAATATTAGATATGCATCTTACAGTAAATGTTCTATATGAATAAGTCACAAATGTTGGTTTGGTGCATTATAATGGTACGGGAAAGCAAATGTATTGCCCCCATCTCCCACACCTGGGAGAATGTCACTAATGTGAGTTTAAGTGTTGGGGGAGGGAATGTTTGTTGGGGAATTCTTTGTTTGGGGGGAGTGAAGAGTCAGCTCCTGGGGGAAGTTAATGTAGATGACTTTGGTAATGCCTTTGACATATATTATGAACCTTACACATATGGCTAGGCAGTACAATGTGATCTTGTGGAACACAAGAGGCTTAGGAGATGCTACTAAATGAATGGCAGCCTTTTCCACGATTCAGCAGCATAAACCGGCTATAATATGTTCATATGAGACGCATTTGACAAAAGACAACACGCAATATTTGCAAAAAAGATGGTTGTCGCACTCTTATCATTCTACATTCTCAACGCACTCTGGAGGGATTAGTATTCTGCTCCTTCATGCAATCCCATTTCAATGTTTCTCCTTTCTGATAGACACGGAAGGGAGATTTGTGTGCCTACATTGTCCCATTCATAAGATACCCCAAATACTGGTAACTGGTTCCTCCACTGTTCACATGTGATGTCATTAAAAAGATACTCATGTTTGTTAATGGCCTGCCGCAGGTCCTGGTTCTGATGGAAGGGGATTACAACATTGTCCGTTCTACGGGTTGTGATAGATTAAGGGGGGGGGGGGCGACCCAATTGGGTCCTGAAAGCCCTACTGTGCTGGCTAGACTGTTAGATGAGATTGGGTGGTATGATTATTGGCGGGTCACGCATCCGGATGCTCGGCAGTACTCATGCTATTCCAGCTCGCACAATGGGGTTAGACGGGTTGCCAGGGGAGTTCTTTAAAAAACATCAGGAGATACTATTACCTAGGTTATTACATGTGGTTGGAGAATCAGCGGAGCAGGGCACCCACCATCAATGAGAGAGGCAATAGTGGTGTTAGTCCCAAAGCCAGGAAAGGATCTGCGGAACCCAGATTCATACAGTCTAATATCGTTACTTCCTGTTGATATTAAATTACTAGCTAAAGCCCTAGCCAGTCGTCTCCATAATGTTATCACTTCACTTGTGCATACGGACCAATCGGGATTTATGCCTGACAGGTCCACGGCGGTCAATATAAGGAGATTATATCTTAATATTCAGGCTGAGGGACATGGAAGGACTGGTTGGGGGCGGTTCTCCCACGCGACACTGCCAAATCTTTTGAAAGCGTCGAATGGGATTTTTTTATGGGCCGTTCTGAGTAGAATGGGTTTTGGCCCTAATTTAATTAAAAATGTTCAGTGGTTGTACAATTGTCCGAAAGCAAGAATTAAGGTTAACGGGCAGGTCTCCGATGCCTTTGAATTGGAGAGAGGGACGTGACAGGGCTGTCTACTCTCTCCTTTATTGTTTGCGCTTACAATAGAGCCCTTAGCGCACCCTACTTAGAATCACCACAGAACTACAGGGATTTGGAGGTGGAGACAGGGAGGAACGTGTCTCCCTTTATGCTGACGATCTGTTGATATATCTTGGTGACACAAATAGGTCCCTCACAGGACGTCATCAGGGAGCGGCGATCCGTCGTCGTGGTAGCCTCGGGTCTTCCTAAGACCCAAGGCTACTTCGGGTTAACCCATACATTACAATCAGCACATTGTAATGTATGAGGAGTATAATCCACATATACTGCCATACTGTAGTATGGCAGTGTATGATAGGACTGTACAGACACCCTAGGGTTAAAGTACCCTAGGGAGTCTGAAAACTAGTAAAAATAAAAAAAAAGAAGTCACCCCCTTTCCCTAGAACTGATATAAATATAAATAAACAGTAAAAATCATAAACACATAAGGTATCGCCGCGTCCGAAAATGCCCGATCTATAAAATTATGATAATGTTTTTTCACTGCGTTCAACCCTGTAATGGAAAATCGAACCCAAAGTCAAAAATGGCACTATTTTGCCATTTAAAAAAAAAATTCTACAAAAAGTGATCAAAAGATCGCACAGTCCTAAAAATGATAACATTGTAAATGTCATCAAAATCCGCAAAAAACGACCCCACCAAAGTAAAAAGTACACCAAAGTATAAAAAAGTTAGCACCAGAAGACAGCAAAATCCAGAAAAAATTTTTTGTATAGGAGGTTTTAATTGTTTTTAAATGTATAAAAACATTATAAAACCTATACAAATTTGGTGTCCCTGTAATCGTACCGACCCAAAGAATAAAGTAGACATGTCATCTGGGGCATACAGTGAAATCCGTAAAATCCAAGCCCACAAGAATAGGGCAAAAATGTGTTTTTTCTTTACCAATTTCACTGCATTTGGAATTTTTTTCCTGCTTCCCAATACACGCCATAGAATATTAAATACCACCATTTTGAAGTGTAATTTGTTACGCAGAAATTAAGCCATCACACAGCTCTGTACATGAAAAAATAAAAAAGTTATAGATTTTTGAAGGTGGGGAGTGAAAAATGAAAACGCAAAAACGAAAAAGGGGTTAATAGGGGTTAATAGAGCATTGACGTCCACCACAACCAAAGAATTAATCTCCTTTTATAATGTTGTTTTATTGAACAAATCCCTACATCTAACACACAGATCAAAAGTTAAATGGGAAGGAGATATAGGTCCTATATCGGATGATATAGGGACTGCCTAGAGATTGTGCCCACTTTGTCTCCCAGTGAGGCACATAGGATGTCCCATCTTCTCATGCTGCATAGGGCATATAGATCACCACAGCTGCTACACCAAATAGGGGTCCGCAGGGACTCAAATTGCCCTAGGTGTGGGTGTGAGGAAGCGGGTATCCTGCACATGATGTGGGAATGTAGGGAATTGGAAAATTTTTGGAAAGAAGTACTGGAAATGTTAGGCAGGGTATTCTCGGTCACTATACCTGTCTGTTTGGGATTTTGGACATAGATAACACTTCAAACTGTGGGGATTCAGCGGTCCTTATATCAAGTAAGGAAGCTGATAGCTGCACATTGGATTAGGCTACGACCCCCACCTGTGAGAGAATATTTAAGTAGGGTTAATAAGGTGCTCATCCTGGAATATGGTTCTTACTTGAAAAAAAACTCAATAGCTAAATTTGAAAAAATTTAGGGGAAATGGATGGATACGTCAGGTGTGCCATCGCACACGTCATCGGGGAGCGGCGATCCATCGCCATGGTAGCCTCGGGTCTTCCGAAGAACCGAAGCTACTTCGAGTTAACCTATTCATTACAATGCACATTGTAATGAATGAGGAGTAAAATCCCCATATACTGCCATACTGTAGTATGGCAATATATGGCAAGATCGTACAGACAACCTAGGGTTATAGTACCCTAGTGAGTCTGAAAAATAGTAAGAATAAAACAAAAATTAAAAAAAAAAATTATAATAAAAAAAACTAAATCACCCCCCTTTCCCTAGAACTGATATAAATATAAATAAACAGTAAAAATCATATACATTAGGTATCGCCGCATCCAAAAATGCCTCATCTATAAAAATATGATAACGGTTTTTTAATGCGTTTAACCCCGTAACGGAAAATCGCGCCCAAAGTTGAAAATGGCACTTTTTTGCCATTTAAAAAAACAAAATTCTAGAAAAAATTGATCAAAAGATTGCACAGTCCTAAAAATGATAACATTGTAAACGTCATCAAAATCCGCAAAAAAGACACCCCCCACAGCTCCATACACCAAAGTATAAAAAAGTTATTATTGCCAGAAAACGGCAAAATCCCCCCAAATTTTTTTGTACAGGAGGTTTAATTTTTTTTTAAATGTATGAAAACATTATAAAACCTATACAAATTTGGTATCCCCGTAATCGTACCGACTCAAAGACATGTCATTTGGGGTGTACAGTGAAATCCGTAAAATCCAAGCCCACAAGAATACAGCACAAATGCGTTTTTTTTTTACCAATTTCACTGCATTTGGAATTTTTTTCCTGCTTCCCAATACACGCCATAGAATATTAAATACCACCATTTTGAAGTGTAATTTGTTACGCAGAAATTAAGTTATCACACAGCTCTTTACATGGAAAAATAAAAAAGTTATAGATTTTTGAAGGTGGGGAGTGAAAAAAACGCAATAACGGTGGAAAGGGGTTAACACTACGGGTTGATCTATGTGAAAAAGTCCTATGGCCTTTATCAGTGGGGGAGGATATGTGGCAGGGTAGCTGCCACTATAGTAGATTGTGGTATAGAATGAATATGTTGCTGTATGGATGTGGGAAAGCTGGGTGTTTTGCCACTAATGTGGATTCATTTGCATCCAACTGGAAGTCCTGCATAACTACCTGGTGCAGACTTTCTAGATTGGCTCCACAATGGGGAAGAGACAGGCTGCGTCAAAGGCCTGTGGAGATGTGCCAGTGAACAGATACTGTGAGTTTTTGGGGTGACTGGCAGTAGGCCAGCACTTGGTGAGGTAGGGAACCTCAATGTATAGTTAGTGCTGGAGAGGCTTAGGCTTTATTTTTGCTGTTGTGTTCATTTTGTTTCACTGCCGAATAAAACTGGCTGAAGTCAGTTGTACCAAACCGCACAGTGTGGAGTGGTGTGCTGGTGAATTGTGCCCATCTACCCTAGGAGACATCAATCCCGGACCTAAACCCTTACACACCGTAATGTAAAATAATGACCAAAGTCGAAAACAGTCCTCAAAATGGTGGAATTGAAAAAGTCATCAGAAGTCGCAAAAAATTACACCACATACAAGTATGAAAAAGTTATTAGCACCAGAAAATAGCAAAATCAAGAATGTTATTGTACAGTAGGTTTTTAATTTTTGTAAATGTATGAAAACCTGACCAAACCTATATAAATTTGGTATCCATGTGAAAGTACAAAGAAAATAAAGTAGACATGCAAAATCCAAGCCCACAAGATAATGGTGCAAACGCATTTTTCACCTATTTGGATTTCCCCCCACTTCCTAGTGAACAGAATGGAATATAAAATATCAATGCTATGAAGTGCAATTTGTTAAGCAGAAATCCCGCCGATCAGCTGTATGAATTTGTATATGCTATATGTATAAATGTATATATGAGTACATAAATGTGTGCATATTGAGTGTATTCATGTATATATGTGTGTAACAGTAAAAGTGTGTATGAGAGTAGAACTTTATTGGGCACATTTACTAAGAACAGTTTAGCTGTGTAGTGTGCAGGGGGCGCCAGATTCAGGATTCCTGGCGCCCCCTGAATCTGAGTGCACAAACATATTTTTGGTGCACCTTTAACATGGGGCGTGCAACGCAATTCTGTCAGACTCTAATAAATGTGGCGAACAGTCCGACTGAGCACAGGATTAATTTGTGTCACATGAAGAATTGTGCAGTCGAGTGCAACACAAATGTGGTGCAGAAACTTCTTAAATAACTGTGCACACACCTAGTAAATGTGCCCCACGTTTGTGTAAACAGTATAGAAATGTGTGTGATTGTATAGGTGTGCGTAGAAATATGTATATGGAGAAATTATAGAATGAAGAACAAGTTTTCGTAACTTCAGGAACTGCAGGATGTGTCTAAAAGACGACGTACAAAAATATGCTTATGATCCGGAGGCCCACGTCACCTGCATGACTCTTGGCTCCGAAAACTACAAAGAAATATATACGCTCACACTTTGAAGTTGAGCCTGGACCCACCCCCTGATCAGAACACAGACAACCCACAGTTGTCTTCTGATCAGCAGAAGGGACTAGGCTCAACTTCAGAGTGTGGGGGCGTGCAAATTGAATTAGTCCGGAGCCAAGAAATGCGCTGGGGAAGTAGGCTTCCGGTTCAATAGAATATTTTTATAACTTCTTTTCAGACACATGCTGCGCTCCAATACTGCTGAAAGCCAGGACAGAGCAGGTGGTGATACATACAGACACTTCCTGCTCTGTCACACTGATGTGTAGCACTCAGAAAGGAAAGTAAGCATCCCAGCACCCGACAGCATCATGATGTAAATTTTTGGGGGGTATAATAGGAGGGGGAGGGCGTGTTAGAATTTTTGTCCCGGGCCCCAGTGGACTATAGTTACGCCACAGGCACCTTTTTGAGCCTCCTCCATGTCCCCACAGACAATAGCTAGCTTATTTCCAAACTGCATAAAACTCCTGGAGTTTGTGGTTAAAACAACATTAAAGTTTACCTGGCTCCCTGCCAGCTTGCATCCTCTGTATCTAGGGAGTGTTCAGCGCCAGAGGAGTGTTCGCCTACCTCCTAAATAATAATTTAAAAACCCTCCTCCCAGTCGTTTCTTGCCCCAACCTCTGCTTCCTCCTGCTGATACAGTGGAGGTGTGCTGGCAGGAGGTGACTGGAAGGAGGAAAGTTTTTTTCCCAAACTAACAGATGAGCATTTTGTAAAAGAGGAGGGAAGGGAACTCTGCTCTATACTAAACACTCCTCAGGGACACAGGGCACAAGCAGAGAGGGAGCCAGGTAAACTTTAAGACAAGTTATTGTTTTATGTTTAAATCTTTTTATTGATTTTAAACGAGATTAACATATTAGGCATACAAGCCCATTGCGATCATATACAGTCAGTCTCATAGTATGTAATTTTTATTGAATACATTCACATTGCAACAGTATGTTGACTAGTTTTATGTTCAAAAGGGGAGGAGGGTGGAGAGGGAGGGATCGGGGCTAGGGTATATTCGGTGCAATGATCAGTGAGAGGGTTAGGATAGGGGTGGAGGGAGGATTTTTTATGTAATGCTTACATTTTTGTGTACTTTACAAATTGTCTTATTCTTGACTTGCTTCCACCCAGCATTTTCGCTATTCGTCTGAATATAGCTTATCTATCGGTGTAATAGTTAACTTCGTATTTATTTACTCATAACATTTACAAAGATGGCGATGAAGACGAGGATAAGGGGGGGGGGTATGTGTCTTGCTACTGGTAACAATCGTAGTGATAAATGTTTGCACTCCAATATGTACATATGTCTTGCTGACTTATCTAGATTTTACACATTTCAGGTAGATAGTATATATAACTACCGAGTGCCATCCCTGTCTCTTGTAGCTACATTTTTAGGATAAAGTTCCTATGTTGGTTTGTCGCTATCATCAGCCGTTGTTAATAATTTGAATCTATAATTTTTCCAGGGTTCCCAAACAGTCATAAATTGTTGATGTATCTTGATTCCCAACTAGCTAATTCTTTCATACGCCACAATCTATTCTTTCTGCACATTCGCTAAGAGTGGGGGCCCCATTTGGGAGGCATTGTTAACTTTGCTGCTTGTACTAGGTGGGTAGGTAGATTCTTTTTGTGTGGGTGCCAATGTTTGTTTGGGAGCCACAACAGGACAGACCCTGGAGACAAATGTATGCTTTTCCCTATTATGTTAGTGATGTGGTTATTCACCTCTTTCCAGAATGGATTATTGGACATTCCTGCAAAATGTGGCCTAAAGTGCCCTGATCTTTCTCGCATCTCCAACATAATTCAGGTCAGTTAGACCATTCTGTTTAAGAACCTGAGGTGTGTTGTACCAGCGAGTCAATGAAGTCATAAAATAAGGATATTGTGCCCTTTGGCATTGAGTCCTTTTTCAGCCAGTTTTCAAACCACGTGGGGTCTTTTAGTGTAATTCTGGCCTCCCTCGGCTTTTTTTACGTCGGTATTTCATTTACTCTTCCTGTAGAAAAGTTAAATATATACCCTTACTAGCAATATATTTTACCCAGTCCGACGTAGATTTCCCTAAAAAAGTCTTGAGTGCAAAATAGCTTCCATAGATTAGTATTGTTTTCCCGCGTTGGGTACTGCAGGGTCGGTATGATATTTCCTGGTAACAGGGGAAAGGTGAATTGAACAATCTCTTTTATTGTGTTCCTGATTCTTTTTAATAAAGGGTTTGTGTTAGTTGTGGTAGGGAGGGTATTCCACATTTCGGCTTGTTGGGTATATGACAGCGTGGTGGTCTCTAATGTGGTACCTAGTGTTTTAAGTTTTGCATTAAATAGTAGGGCCCATCTCTTCATTTGGATGGCTTTGTAATAGGTCAGGGCATCTGGTAATCACACCCCTCCGTTATTTTTCTTAAGAATTAGGCGTTTGTATTTGAGTCTAGAATATTGCCTTTCCAAAGGAAAGTGGTAAACATTGATTTAAGCTTTAGGAAGAAGGTTTTGGAGACAAAGATTGGTACGTTTGGAGAATGCATAATACTTTTGAGGACATTTTTAAGCCCTATCCATGAGACATATGGTGAAGCCAATGCGTCTAGTGAATGCTTCATTTGTTGTAATAAGGTTGTATAGTTTTCTTTATATAATTGGGATGGTCTTTGAGTTTGTCTGCCATTCTCTTCAGTTCTTCTGTGTGCTTATGGGGTATTGATATGTTTATTGCTTCCGATTTAGTAAAATTTATTTTAAAGTTTTCTCTCAGTCCAAATTGTCTAATTCTTTTGGATTTGTGAGGAGTAGGAGCAGGTCGTCCGCGAATGTGGCGTTTAGATGTACCGTAGCTCTGACTTTGAGTCCAGTTATATGGGGATGTTGTCTCAGTGTTTGGAGTAATGTTTTCATTACTATTATGAATAATGTGGGAGACAGTGGGCAGCCCTGCCTGGTCACATTCCTTATGGGAAATGGGCTCAGACAGGACACCATTCACTGTAATACGTGCAGAGGGCGTTTAGTATAGTGTCATAATTGCTCTAATGAATTGATGTGGTACTCCGAATTTGGCAAGGGCTGCTACCATGTAGTCCCAGAAAACCCTATCAAATAGCTTCTCGGCATCAGTGCCGAGAAGGATTGAGGGTATCTTTTTTTGAGTTGCATGGTGGATGGCGCTAATGACCCTAGTGGAAATGTGATTACCCTCCCTTCTGGGGACAAAGCCGTTTGTTCATCATTGATAAGTGATGGCAAACAGGTAGTATCCCCCCCCCAGGAGAAGATCGTTGCACCAGTCCACCATGTGAGGGATTACTAAATTGTTTATAATAACCAACTGGTGGAAAACCATCTGGTCCCGGGCTTTTACTTAGCTGTATTGACATTATTATGTCTCTGATTTCTTTATCTGTCAGAGGTTTTATCAATTCTTCTTTTGCTGCGAGGTCTAAATCTAGTAATAATCTAGTTGTTTTAAGAATTTGGTGGTCAATTAGTCTTTGTTCGGGGGGTTATCTTAGTTACCTTTATCTAAATTGTATAGGTTATGGTAGAATGTCCTAAAAGTTTCAGCTATTTCATTTGTTCTAGTCGTTTTATTGCCTTGTTCTGTTTTAATTTATTCTATAACAGTTGCTTCTCTGTCCTTTTTTATTAGATGGAACATTAATTTATTCCCTTTATCGAATTTAAATTTTGCATACTGATATTGCTTGGAAGATCTTATATTTAGTGTGTTAATAGGTCACTCCTCAGTTCTTTCAGTTTCTGAGAATTAGCTTCTGCTTTTGTTCTTTTGGCCTCTCTTTTTAATTTTGATATCTCGATAAATAGATTATGTAGCTTTTATTTCGCTGTTTTTTGAGCCAGGCCCCAATGGACATTAATTCCCCTCTTATTAAAGGAAACCTACCAGTTCAAATGGTCGGTGTAAGCTGTAAATACCCAGCACCAGCTCAGGGTGAGCTGGTGCCGGAGCTTACTTTCGTTAGCGTTATAATCCGCTGTATCGCGGTTTAAACACTTTTTAATGTTTATAGCTGAAGCTGCTTCGGCGCTGGTCGCGCGGACGTGTGACGTCTCCGGCACTTCCTATGTAGGCGCGCACATAGGAAGTGCCGGAGACGTCACGTGCGCAGCGCCGAAGCAGCTTCAGCTATAAACATTAAAAAGTGTTTAAACCGCGATACAGCGGATTATAACACTAGTGAAAGTAAGCTCCGGCACCAGCTCACCCTGAGCTGGTGCTCGGTATTTACAGCTTACACCGACCATTTGAACTGGTAGGTTTCCTTTAAAGTTTTATGTGCTTCCCATGAGACTACTTGTGTGGTGTCTTGGGGTGTGTTCCTATTAAAATAGGTTTCATTGAGTTTATCTACTTAGGTATCATCATCATGTAGATGGTCTGATACTCACTGAGCTAATTATTTCTCGGCTAGTAATGGGCGAGAATATATAGTCTAACCTTCGGAAGTTAGACTATAGCAGTGGTGGCGAACCTATGGCACGGGTGCCAGAGGTGGCACTCAGAGCCCTCTCTATGGGCACTCTTGCCATCAATCCACCGCAGAGTTCGCCAGGCAGCACTCAAGGCCTCTTGCAGTCCCAGGCAGCCCAGGACCTAGAAGGACTGCATAACCAAAGCTTTTTCTCCTTCTCTCTATGTCCTCAGGTTCCTATACAATTTAAACATGTGACAGAGCAGGGAGTAATAAGTTACTGTTCAAATTGTCGATTCGGCACTTTGCGAAAAATATGTGGGTTTTGGATGTTGTTGGGGCACTCTGCGTCTAAAAGGTTTGCCATCACTGGACTATAGGATGGACAATATTTGAGACGATTTCCGGGGTAAATTCAGATCTCTGACATTGTAGGTGGTGACTTTAACGGTAGTCATTGCTAAGAGTTAGTTCTCGATTGCTCCTGCAATCCTGCACCACTTTTATGGTTATTTTGGTCTAGTGTAGTCAGGGAGTTAGTGTCACCCATTCAGGATGTCTGTAGGTGTTGAGGAAGACTGTAGACAATAGAGGGGGGGTGGATGTACAAGTTGGGGTGAAGATGGAGTGTATGGCCTGATCAGTACGTACTGGCCTGACCCTTTATAATATGTATAATATGTATAGAAATAATATGCCATAAATCAATTTAGCTAAGTACCTTATAGTGGCTCTTAAGGTTATTTTCCTTCTGGAGCAGTTATGCATGAGCTTAAGGCAACTTTGTATATGCTAGTGATAGCAATTAAGAGAGTAAGGGAGAGCTAGGGAGGGGGAAAGGAATGAAAAAGTGGGGTTATTGGTGTAAAATGTGGAGACACATACCCATCAGTTATAATGAAATAGAACAGTGGGTTTAATCAACACTGTATGATAGTTTGGGGTCCACCATATGCAATATGAAGAGAAGGTTTGTTCAGGTTATCAGCGTTGTTCTGTGTCCTGGGCTTTCTTCCCTTTCAGTTTCAGTGACTTGGCCTTTCGTACTGTCTCCCATCCTCCAAGTTTGTGTAACTGTGGAAAGTCCAGGTGGTGTTCGATGATTGGGAACCAGGATGGTATGTCCATCGGAGGGATATCCAAAAGTTTTCACACTCTCTGTAGGTCTTGAGGGTTTTTTAAAGGTGCATCTTCACCCATTTTTCTGAAATGTGAGCCCAAAAGGGAACAACCACCTGAACATAATCTTCCCATTCCTTAGATGTTCTGTACCTAGCTTCAACATGCGTCTTTATTAAAGATGAGCGAACATACTCGTCCGAGCTTGATGTTCGTTCGAGCATTAGCGTACTCGAAACTGCTCGTTGCTCTGACGAATACTTTGCCCGCTCGAGAAAATGGCATCTCCCGCCGTTTTGCTTTTTGGCGGCCAGCTGACAAGGTCCACCTGACCACGGACACGTGGACGAGTGCTGCCGGGCAGGGCCACTATGTATCGCTGACGGCACATTGGGTTAACTTGGTGGATGCTGGGACCGAGTCTGACCCTGGGGCTGGTCATATACTGCCGATTGCGGGGCCTACCTCGGTCCAGGTCTCAAAGGCCTACTATGCCTTCTCCTCCTCCCACCCCTCCTCCACCTCCTCCTCTGAATTACCATCCGTGGGCATGGCGTCATCAGTTGGTAGCTCTAGGCACAGCAGCAGTGCCATGGTTAAGCGACAGCAGGTGGTGCTCAAACTGCTGAGCCTAGGCGATAAAAGGCACACCGCCCAAGAGTTATTACAGGGCATCACGGCACAGACTGATCTGTGGCTGGCACCGCTGAACCTGTAATAGCTCTTGGGGGTTGTTTTCATGGCTTCCTCATCAAACTTGTTAACTTTGTCGCCACCCTGCTGTGTAATCCACAAAATATACTGGCAAACTTTTATCATTTACCGATATTATTTGAGCGCTTCTTGCTCACCTCCTTTGGTTCCTCTCTGCCACCCATTGGTTTTAAGCCTAAGTCCATTTGGGGTATGTTGCCAAGACACTCTCTAGCCTGCCGCTGCTGCCGCTGCCTCTGCATAGTCCCCTATAGTGTCAGGGTCAATTATTGGATGTTTTAGATGCTATCTAGCCTCATTCGGTCACTCTGTCATTGCCATGCTGTTGCCCATAGTTTTGGCATAATGGTGCGATTAAGCAGCCTCAGAGGCATCCATGCATGCTGCCCCTGCTGTTTCCTGTCCATTTCCGTGGTGTTTCCATCCTTTTCTGAGGTTCCCAGGTGCTTGGCCAAGCTTCCCTGTGCAGATCCTTGGTCCCCTTGAAAAATGCTCGAGTCTCCCATTGACTTCAATGGCAAATCCGGGAAGGGGTGGATGCGACTGAACGGAGGCGGGAGGCAGGGGAGAGAGGAGGGCCAAGATGGATTCTGCATAGCCCCTATAGTGTCAGGGTCAATTATTGGATGTTTTAGATGCTATCTAGCCTCATTCGGTCACTCTGTCATTGCCATGCTGTTGCCCATAGTTTTGGCATAATGGTGCGATTAAGCAGCCTCAGAGGCATCCATGCATGCTGCCCCGGCTGTGGGCGGAGTAATCAGGACTCTTCCTGTCAATCACTGTGTGTGGAGGGTGTAATCAGGACTCTTCCTGTCAATCGCTGTGTGGGGGCGGAGTAATCAGGACTCTCATTGTTAATCACTGTGTGTGGGCGGGGTAATCGGGACTCTCACTACCAATCACTGTGTATGGGCGGGTTAATCAGGACTCTTCCTGTCAATCACTGTGTGTGGGCGTGGTAATCCGGATTCTCATTGTTAATCGCTGTGTGTGGGCGGGGTAATTGGGACTCTCACTGCCAATCACTTTGTGTGGGTGGAGTAATCAGAACTCTCACTGTCAATCACTGTGTGTGCTCATAAATATATACACACTGATGGAGAAGAGCTGTGAGGCTTAGACTGCCCCATCTGAGAACAGCATAAGAACAGGGCTCTCACTGTCAATCACTGCGTGTGGGCGGGGTAATCAGGACTCTCATTGTCAATCACTGTGTGTGGGCGGAGTAATCAGGACTCTTCCTGTCAATCACTGTGTGTGGGCGGGTTAATCAGGACTCTTCTTGTCAATCACTGTGTGTGGGCGGGGTAATCAGGACTCTCACTGCCAATCACTGTGTGTGGGTGGAGTAATCAGAACTTTCACTGTCAATCACTAAGTGTGGGAAGCGTAATCATGACTCTCATTGTCAATCACTTTGTGTGGGTAGGGTAATCAGGACTCTCATTGTTAATCACTGTGTGTGGGCAGGGTAATCGGGACTCTCACTGTCAATCACTGCGTGTGGGCGGGGTAATAAGGACTCTTATTGTCAATCACTTTGTGTGGGTGGGGTAATCAAGACTCTCACTGTCAATCACTGTGTGGGCGGGGGTAAAAGACTCAACTGTCAATCACTGTGTGTGGAACGGGGTAATCAGGACTCTCATTGTCAATACTGCGTGTGGGTGGGGTTAAAAAGACTCTCATTGTCAATCACTTTGTGTGGGTGGGGTAATCAGACTCTCACTGTCCATTCCCACCTGTGTGGGCGTGGGAAAAAGACTCTCAACGGGCAATCAACTGTGTGTGTGTGCGGGGTAATCAGGACTCCCTCATTGTCAATCACTGTTTTTTGGGCGGGGTATCAGACTCTCATGTGTAACCTGTGTGTAGGCGGGGTAATTAGGACTCTCACTCCTGCAATCACCTATGTCGTAGGTATGTGTATTAGACTCCCACTTCAAGCTCTCGGTGTGTGGGGTGAGGTAAATTAGGACTCGCGCTTGCTCTCCTCGTGACTCCTAGCCAGTGATTTACTCTGCTTTTCTACCTTCTGATCCCCCCATACCATAAATACCCCTATATGGTAGTGCATTCAGTTTTCTT
This sequence comes from Engystomops pustulosus, assembly GCA_019512145.1. NCBI lineage: Eukaryota > Metazoa > Chordata > Amphibia > Anura > Leptodactylidae > Engystomops > Engystomops pustulosus. Next base: position 44,047 of record WNYA01002152.1, read on the forward strand.
GCCTTTATTCTATACTACTCTTAGATAGATCAGGCCTCTGTTGAGGGATGAGGCCTTTCCCTATACAACTGTTGTGTAATGAGACAGAGGGTCCAAAATTTACCAAGAATACTGCATTGTTCGTGGACTCTAAACTATAAGGCTCCTTGGCATCTACTCTTATATCAATATATCTCCCTACTATCAATGTAGCAGGCTTCCACAACACACGCATAATCCCGCATGCTAATGTTATCGCCAACTTTTGATCCATGGGCCCGTGGCCCAGAATGATGGCAGCACATCATTTATCATCCTTCCAGTCACTATTCCTCCGTGAACACGAGCCTGAATAACACGCAAAGCAATGGACCCAGCAATTTACCCATCATCCTATAGTAGGGGATTATTCTGCCATAGTAGGGAAGCCTCTGAGGGTCACCTTGTGTTTTGGCTTTGCAATCTTGGCGCGCTATTTGAGAAGACTTGATATAGGATAAGCCCCATAACAATGTACCACCCCGCAATATCGTATGGTGGGACTCCAGCCCGGATGTGGCTTTAGTGACTCATAGATGCAAATAGTGGCGGAGAAGCGAATGGGTGACATATACAATTAGATGAATCTCCAATCCTGAAGCAGTTCTTTGGACGACCTTGGAGCAGCATCTGAATGTTCCCAAAAGTCTTGTAAAGACGAGAAGGAATTGGCGCTATACTAATAATGTGATGTATGTACTATAGGGGACATGTGGATAAGATAGATGTATTCATTATCTAGCCCCTGCATGTAAATATATATTCCCAGAGCACCCTTCCTCCAGGACAAGATTAAAGGATCACAACATGTCAAGGAAATGTCTGAAATTTCGGTGCTTAGAAATGATACATTTAAGGGGAAGTCAAACGCTTCGATATCAGGGACATATTAAATAAGTATATCATTTTTTTCAATTCTTATATTGTATTTGTTTACCTGGCCTCCGTCATCTAAAAATCACCTTTTATAATTATGTTAATGAGCCCGAAGAGCTCTGGGGGTGTTAAAGAAGCACCTCTGTGCTGCAGCTTTCACAGCTGATACACTGTCTCCGCCTCAGCCTTCCTCAGCACTTCCTCCCCTGAGAAATCTCATACAGGGGAAGGGAAAGTTCTTCTGTGCAGAGTAACAGCCAGAAACACATCCAAATCCAATCACAGGGCCTATATATCCTTCTGTTGCTGCCGACACTTGTCTTAATAATACCTTGTATATAACAACTAATACCACAACGGCAAATTGAGAATCTACCAATTATTAGCTGGATGGTGAATCTGCCCTGGTACAAGGGTCGGGCTCCAGATTTCAGTAGTCCCCTGGGACGACAGAGTATCAGTGGGTCCCTTTGCAGTGAACAATTCAGAAACATTCCGTAAAATAATTCCCTAGTTTTATCACACCCCAAACAGCCCCCTATGGTTATTTTAGATAAGCCGTCCCTCACACCACATGTTCATTAGATACAGCCCCCTCGCCCCAAGGATTCTTATGTACATCCTTCTGTGGCCCCCCAGCCTATAGGCCCCAGGACTTGCCGCAGGTATGTCCAATGCTGCGCTTTGGCTGCTATGCCCTAGAAATTGAGTCCCTGGAGCCAAATTTTTTGCGTTCCATGATGACAAATATTAGATTTTTTTAAATATATGATAAAAGGGTTAATGACCAATTCCATCATACTCTGAGACAGGAATCCTGGGCATTTCTCTCCCTAATTCTTCTGCATGGATGACATCACATCTTATGTCACGTTTGTCCTTAGTCCTGTCCATCTCCCTCCGGGACCTGTACTGAGGACCATGACGCATTCTTCTCTCCCCTTCTAGTCTGGTGGAGGAGAGGCTTGGACGTTGCGTTTCCCTGCTCGGGCGCCCCCTCCACGTGCCCCTTACAGATAGAGCCCATTTATAATCATGTCCCCATAACCAGAACAAAATAACCTGGGGAAGCGGCCAATAACAAAATTATTCTGAAGTGCAAGATTGTTCTCCGGGAGGATCGCCTAGTATTCAGCAACCTGATGCAGATCCCTCTACTCTGTCCATAGGCGACGTGTGAAATAGACGCAGGAGACGGACCTTCCATGACCCCAGCTTCATTATATATGCCCGCCTTATGCCTGGGGTGGCACATCACAATCCGAGAAGCAGTATATGCCCCCAATTCATCTGCTATTCCACACTTACAATTTACTTTCAGATAAGGCCACTATGCGCCATATAGCGCAAAAATGAAATAACTAGGATTGGCAATGAAGGATCACGTGTCCTTGGTTGATCATATAATACCGCCCTAAATATGTGCTGACATGAGATGTGATTAAAACTATATACTGTATAATGAGTGGTGGTCTGATAAACTGAAGCCCCCACGGATCATCAGAAAAGGGGTTTTCATTTCATGGCTCCCCACCTTTAAATCCATTTTAATTTTTTTTCTTCTTTTTTAAATCTTTAAAAATCCGTAACTTTTTTTTATTTTTCTGTGTACAGAGCTGTATGAGGACTTGTTTTCTGTAAAATTGGTACGTTCGTCACATTTGTAACCCTTTCCTCTCCCCACAGACTCACTGCACGGTTACTAGAGAAATTGACAATAGTCTTTACCGGACTTTCTTCTTTTTTTTAAATGGAAACTGGAAAAAAAATCCAAATCGGATGAAATTGTAAAAAAAAAATGCATTTTTACCCGTTTCTTGTAGACTTTTTTTTTTTATTACGCTTTCCACTGTGCGCGACCTAAATGACCCTCTCAGACCTGTGAGCAAGAGTGTAATTTTTAGCTGGTGAGAGGTTCCAGTAGCCTATGCTATGTAAATTTTAAAAATGCCTTTGTCCAGAATTCTGAATCATTTCAGTACTTTTAAATAGTTTATTTAGAGATAGCGAACATACTCGTCGAGCATTAGCGTACTCGAAACTGGCTCGTTGCTCCGGACGAAACTTCGCACCGCTCGAGAAAATGGCATCTCCCGCCGTTTTTGCTTTTTGGCGGCCAAAACCAGAGCCAATCACAAGCCAGGAGACTCTGCACTCCACCAGCATGACGTGGTACCCTTACACGTCGATAGCAGTGGTTGGCTGGCCAATCAGGTGACCCTGGGATAGACTAGCCGTCTGGCCGCGCTGCTCGGAATCATTCTGTGTCTGGATGCCGCTAGGAGAGACTGGCTGCTGGTCAGGAAAGCGTTGGTGTTCTATTAGAATAAGTGTTAGGCAGGTGATTCAACAAAACCCAACAGCCCTTCTTAGGGCTACAATAACGTTTTATTTTACTTTTTTTGTTTGCTTGTGGCTGGGCTTGCTGGCATTAGTAGTGCAGCTAGTACCAAACTGTGAGACTTTGCAGGGGGACTTGCTACCGTTGTGTTTACTCTTAGTGACACGCATATCCACCTCAAACACACGAAGTGGGACAATGTTATTAGGGTTTGAAGTAGAATTAGGCAGGTCTCTGATTTTTTTTTTTTTTTAGCTGTAATTTCATTTTTATAGCTCAAACTCATCTGTCAAAGCAGTGTGCTCTCTTGTAGGCTACAAAATAGCCATAGAGAAACCCCAACCTTACTTAGGCCTACAATAGCGTTTCCTTTTTTTTTTTTTTTGTTTTGCTTGTGGCTGGGCTTGCTGGCACTAGTAGTTGCAGCTAGTACCATACTGTGAGGAATTTGCTGGAGACCTGTGACCGTTGTGTTTAGCTCTTAGTGACACGCATACCACCTCAAACCCGAAGTGGGACATTTATTAGGGTTTGAGTAGAATTAGGCAGAGTCTGCTGATTTTTTTTTTTTTTAGCTGTATTTCATTTTAGTAGCTCAAACTTAATTAAGTTTACACTTTAATTTGGAAAATGTTTAACCCGAGGGCTAGGGGTAAGGACGAGGGCCGGGACGTGGGCGTCCAACTACTGCAGGGGTCAGAGGCCGTGGTCCTGGTGGG
>WNYA01002153.1:0-47983 GCA_019512145.1 Engystomops pustulosus
CACTTCTATAGAGCTGTATATAGACACTGTGCAGTACCACTTCTATACATCTGTATATAGACACTGTGCAGTACCGCTTCTATAGATCTGTATATAGACACTGTGCAGTACTGCTTCTATAGAGCTGTATATAAGCTGTATATTGTATGTAAGTTGGAACTGTATATTTTATCATTGTAACCCCAACTAAAATTTTTTTGTCATAAGAACCAGGATTAACAATAAATCTTAATTGTAGAGACCTTTAATAACTCCTACAGCTGATGATTGTAGCCCGGGACTAACGTACAGTAAATTACCAACATCCAAAGGGCCATTTGTAACTAGGGGTTGTCTGTAAGTCGAGTGTTCTTAAGTTGGGCACCACTTGTACTACAATTCTACTAACTTACATCAGACTGGTGGGTTGTGTACCTGAAAACTGCTGTACTTCCGGGAAGTGTCCAGTTATGAGTATTGGACCCCCATCAATCTGATATCGATTACCAATCATATGGTAAGGTCATCAATATCAGGAAACTGGAACTTGAGGTCTATAGTTTGTAAAATCCACATCCCCGGGAGCTCAATTGTATCATGTCTGTATAATACTGAATAACCAATATATAATTGATTAATAGATGATGACAATGTAGCAGCACTTCCTTATACCACTATGACTCATATATGGGCAACAGCCTTGAAATGATTGTATGATCTATATGTCAGAGATGCATCATATACTGAGACAATATCCCCCGTACACCCGCATTGTCTATGGGAGCCAGTGGGCAGGTAAAGATCCGGTTTGTATAATTGCACAGTGATGTGAGAGCGAGCGATCCATCGCACAGGAGAATATCGCAGCCTCCCACATCTGCCCTCACACCGCATCATGTAGTAAATGCATTTAATTCTTCTCTGTAACCAGCAGGCACCAGACAGCGCTACATCGTACCTTCTGCAGCCAAAAGTAAGTAGCAACTCATTCATCACCACTTTGTATCAGTCACATCCATCAGATTACCAGAGGGATTATTCTAGAGCTCCATTCCATATGAGATTTGAATCCATTTGCTTTCTGTGATATTTTAAGACGTAGGGAAGATCTTGGAAAATATTTAATATCTTAATATGATTTAAATCTTTTGATAAAGGAATCTTCAATTTTTCATGCTAATTATTAAAAAAGATAAAATAAGATAATCCTTTATTAGTCCCAGAGTGAGGAAATTCACAATAATAATCTGCATTATTATGGAAATTACACTTAGAGGGGACTTGTCACAAGGTTCCCTTTAAATGTCTGATATGATTTTATATAGCATGCACCAAGTTAATGGTGTATAGGAGGGGGGATCCATTAACCTCTCCCCTGCGGCCCTAATATTGTGGCCCTGAACTTGCTCCCTGACCTGCATTTTGTTGCCCTTCTCATATGACCTGGGCTGCTGGTCCTTCATGCGATGGAGATAACTGCTTACCTTGGGTACAGAGTCAAGATAATAGGAGAGGAACCACAATTTTTATTTTGCTAAATTATTATGGGATGGAAATAACATTGTAAGGAGCCATGTAAGAAAGTTAATTTTACATTTTTGTAAAAAATCTTAATTGTGCCAAAAATAGGAGGAAGGATACATGATCCTGTCCCCTGGGCGGTTCAATGCTCATCATGAAGAGATGCTGATGGTTTGGGTAGAGATAAATAAAGCTGGACCGAACTTGTACCCAAGACTGCACTTTCTCACCCTGGTCCCATGGTTTATTTGTTCTGATGGACCCCGGGCTGCTGTCTCCTTCCAGGTCATTGTAATAGAAATGAATGGATGGGTAAAAGTGCAATAAGTTAAATCCAGATTCCAGAGCACAGGACCAATGTGAGAAGGTTCCTTTTAAGTTTTTCTGATCTGCTTGTACATATATGACTTTTTATCTTTTAAGCATGCAATATGAGAAAGGGATGGAGGTGCATTATCCTATCACTGGGCAGGTAAAGAGATGAGTCTGCTTTGTGAAGAGCTACCATCAAAATCCATCCTGATAACCAGGGAGATTACTCATAGATCCAGGCACCAGGACTGTGGTATCTTCTGATATTTGTTATCCATGCCCTCCTGCCTTCTAAAATCAACTTTAAACATTTTCCTAATGAGTACAAAGGGCTTTGGGGGAAGAGGAGTAACCAGAACCCCTCTGTGCTACAGCTTCACAGGATGTTACACAGTCTCAGCCGATGTTCCCTCCCTTTGCCTGCTGTAATCCCACACAGCAAGAGAGGGAAGTGCTCCTGCACAGTGTAACAGCCTTTGAAGCTACAGCATGGAGTGGTTCTGATAATACCCCAGGAGACCTTCTGGCTCATTAGCATCATTGTAAAAGTTGATTTTAGAAGGGAGGAGGCCATGGATGACAAATATAAGAAGATTCCCACAGTCCTGGTGCCTGGATCAATGAGTAATGTCCCTGGTTTATCAGGATGGATTTTGATGGTAGTTTTCCTTTTAATGTGGCATTGAACTTGTGCCTATGCTTGGCTTATGTGGTTCATTTGTTATGTGGAATCCTCAGTTTCCTTGCTTGGGTCTGCAGTGGAAGTTTATACTTTCTTGGGTAAAGATGCAATAGCCTGAATCCTATGTCATGGAATTTTTATTTTCTTGATACCCCTTATATTATGTATAATAGAATGCAATAAAGATCATTAGCAACTGTGTCCATAGGCACTTTTTTCTCCTAACCAATAAAATAGCATAATCTCTTACCAACGGCAAAGGGTTAAACCAGCTTATTGCAGACGCTTTTCCCAAAGAAAGTGCGAAACAGATTGCAAACTTAATACCAAGCAAAGTCATTTTGTGCATCAGTTGCCAAATCCTTAAAAGGATTTATGGAAGTGGGAAAGTAGGTCTGGCTTTTTTCCAGAAAGGAGATAAACTTACGTCTATGGGCATTCGGGTGATAGTCGCTGAGCTGCGATACCAGACACAGCCTGGATGAGAGGGGGGCGCTGTACCTGGATGAAAAGAAGACCCTTTGAAGTAATTACATGATGCACTCACAAGAATGGATGCAATCTATAGGGATCCTCTATGTATCTATGAGATTTATCTATGAGATCTATTCCTTCTGACTTGTCTTTGTCACTGAATATTATAAAATTTGCAGAATGTTTTACTTTCCTGTCTTAGCAATGGATCAGCACTAGAGGATGAGGCAGGTTGCGTCTCCGCTCGTCTTCCACGGGGAAGGATGTGTTTGTGCAGCTGTGGTTGCAGGGATGGGTTTTAATAGCTGGAGATCTATTCAGCGCCACAAGTGCAGCTGCTTCCCGGAATCTCTTATATTGAGGTGTAATTAGACTACGGAAATGGTAATATGTCATTATTCCTGTTGTGGGTTATTTTATAGCTGGATACACTGCAGAGTCATTCAGTCATTTATGGTTTTCTGAATAGGATTTTCTTTCTATTAAAGTGGCAATTTTCTCCCCTTGGTTTGTATCTTAATATCTGCTTGCTGGTGCCAACTTGTAGATTTCTGCAACCCGAGCTTGTAGCAATCACGTCACTGTAGCCATTATTAGGTACTGTTCCCAGAGAGCTTTGTAGCCATACATTTGTGTGTTTTGTAGCAGCAGGATTGTAAAATATACATTTATATTCCATTATTGTAGCTGGACTTGTGAGATCTCATAGCATAGCCCCTCACCTCTGCTGTGAATAAGAGCAGTAGCAGGCTTCTTGTTAGATATTACAGCACAGGGGAGGAGCTGGGGAGCAGTTTGTATGCCAAGATCAAAGAACACAGCAGTGTGAGGACATGTCCCCAGGGCGCCAGTCCTGCAAAATAAATCAATTTTTGCACAGTCCTACTGCTGCTAACTGCATAATCAAAGGTATAATTACAAAGACAGAACTCTAGGAATGTTACCTAATACTGACTGAGTTATCATGTGATTAGCAATGTCACAGTTGCAACTTTTTGTAAAAAAAAAAAAAAAAGTCACAAAAATGTTGCAAATCCATACTTGCTGTTGTCGTTGGCGTAGGAAACTATTATTTAAAAAGTCATAAAATCACTAAAGACCTCAGCTGTATCAAAAAAGAAAAACTCCTAAGAGACATCTGACCTGCAGAAAACGGAAAAAAAGCCTAGAGCACAAAGCCAAAGCAAAAGTACACGTGCCCCCTGTATGTATTAGTTTAAACATAGCCGTTTTGACGACAGTACCTGTTATCAGACCTGAATAATTTAATTATACATATATGTATGTTGTTAGTAGCAGTAGGACTGTGAATAACATATTTATATTCCAGGATTGTAGCTGGACTTTGCACACTGGAGGAGTGTTCTTATACAGCTGTGCTTTTAGTTCTCTGGACTGAGCTGAAGGTTTAGGCTCTATTTTCCCCACTTCCTTGCACCGAGGAGAATCAAAAGTCACATTCGTGAGTGTGTGTGTTGTTTATTACTTAGGAAGACTTAAGCTATAAAATAGAAAATGCCAGACCTGGCAGAGGAGGAGAGCAGTAATGGAGCTGGACAGAGAGGCAGACAATAACATCAGAGGCCGTGGACCACTGAAAATCATTCCCTTGTCTAGATTGTGTCAAAACAGTGTCATTGTTTACCAGTGAGAGAACTTCTCCAACATAAAGTGCACTTGCAACATTCATCCACTGGGGGCAGACAGAAGTGTTGGGGCAACTGGATTCCCTGGTACTGGCTGGTAGCATGGCCTAGCACCAGAGTTTTGTCATGAGTGAACAGACTAGGTCAGTGATGGCAAACCTTTTTTACACCGAGTGCCCAAACTACAACCAAAACCCACATTTTTTTCGCAAAGTGCCAATGCGACAATTTATGCAGTATCCTATTACTCCCTGCTGTGTCACAGGTTTAAATTGTAAAGGCACCCGAGGACACCAGTACGATAGAAAGAAGGAGAAGTAGTTTGGGATTATCATTGTAGTTTCCTTTTAGTGTCCTGGGCTGCCTGGTACTGCAAGAGAAGTTGAGTCCTGTCTGGCAAACCCTGCCCTGGGGTGATGGCCTGGGTGCCCATATAGTGGGCTCTGAGTGCCACCTCTGGCACCCGTGCCATAGGTTCACCACCACTGGACTAGGTGAACTGAATCCAAACCCATTAGGGCCAGAGCGGGGATGCAAGAAGAGGGGGAGGCTGCAATGTAATGGGATAGCTCCCCCTTGGGCATTCCCAATATACGTGTAGGATAGGATCCCCAGGCAAATGGTGGAAGAGGCCCCGGATGTTAGCGGCAGCAAGCAGGTTGCACACAGGGATGATGAACATAAATTCTCTTGATTCAGCAGACAATCCAACAAAGCAGTGGATAACAGGCTGAGATAGAGGTTCCTTCCCGCAGGCTTCCACAGGGCAGTGGTTTGTTGGATCTGTAGTCTGGGAATATATCTCAGCCCTGGTCCTGTAGCGGGGTAGTGCAGCAATCTGGAGCAGGGAGTGTAGCACACAGAGCCGCTGGTCTGGCAGAGGGGACGCCCTCTAAGGGGAGAAAGCATCTGCAGGTTGACCGTCGCAGAAGACTCACATATACAGAGATAAGATAAGGACACCCTAGAGGAGAGGAGACCAGACAGCTGGGTGTGCCCCAGGGGTTACTTTCCACTGTCCAACCTATTCGATAAAATCGAGAGCTGCCATAGTTGCTGGGGTCCACCACCTCTCCTGTATCTCAGCTCAGATCTAAGATACCGCGAGGCTAGAAAAGTCATGACTGCAGATCCTGATCATTAGCTCAAGAAGCTCCAACCTCAATATTCTGCACGATATTCATCCCCGCTAATCAACCTATGGATTTTTTTCACAAGCCGCGTCCTGGCGATCGATGTGACACGTAGAAGATCTCAGTAACCGTTTCCTTCAGGGATCGCTGTGTGATAAATTCTGTCAAAGGTTTTCTCCCACAGGCAGCGAGGGGAAGGACACTCAGAGAAAATCTGTGGATAAGACTGAATCTTTTGAACCTGCTTAATGTATTTGACGATTTATATTATTGAGCTCTGGGGGAGGACGAGTGGCTTCTTGTTTTGAAGTGGAGTCTATTTTATTCCAGTGATTTTTTTGTGTAAACTTTGTGTACATATCGCTTTGTTAGCCTCTAATAAGACATTGGGGGTCATTTACTAAGGGCCCAATTCGCGTTTTCCCGACGTGTTACCCGAACATTTCCGATTTGCGCCGATTTTCCCTGAATTGTCTGCGACGGAAATCGCGAAAATTGCACTTACCTTCACTCACCCCGGCTGGGTGTATTCCAGTGCGTTCCGATGCTCTTCAGCGCACGGACGTCGGAGGAACTACCTTAATAAATCCCGGCCGGACCCGAATCGACCGCAGAGAACGCGCCGCTGGATCGCGAATGGGCCGGGTAAGTAAATCTGCCCCATTGAGTATATTATACAAAGGATAGTACAGTTTGTAAATTAGTATATAGGAGATGTATGCTGGTGCCACTGGACAGAACTTTCTTCTTTCAGATCCATCCTCGTAAATAAGCGAGGGACTCGGATATTGGGCACCCGCTGATCAGATACAGTTTCCCTATCGTGCGCATAGATCGTCAGTACCAAAACCTTATAATTGGGCCTCTTTAATATAGGTACAGCCCTATTGTATGAATATGTTCAGATCCTACATGATCTCTCCGTTCTCTCATGTTCTCTCCGTATTTGTGTGGGTTTCTTCCGGGTCCTCCAGTTTCCTCCCACATTGGAAACTGAAAACATATTGGTAGGATGATTAGATTGTGAGCCCCATTGGGGACAGGGACTGATTTGGCAAAACTCTGTGCAGCGCTGCGTAATCTGTGTGCGCTATATAAATAAAGGAATTATTATTATTATTATGCCATTTTCCAGTTGGGAAACAGTAGATCAGCAAGGAAACCTACTGAAGGCTGAGGATAATGAAATCTTCTGATGGTTTTCCTCTTGTGTATATTGTTCGCATATTGAGTAAAGATTTCCAGTGTATATTGGAAAGATCTGGTGAAGGGCAGCACACGTCTGATATTTCACCTTCAATAAAAAAGCGCCACTTGAGCTCTATCCAAGAATTTACTATCCTTCTTGAGTCTTCAAAAGATCATCAGGCAGTCTGTTCACTATCTGTTATTTTGCACAGCACAAAATCCCCAGACGGGGCCCTCTCCAGAAGAAATGGTAAAGGAAGGTTTATTTTATCTTCTGAATACACTACTTTATTAAGCTATTCAGCTATGGATTATAAAATAGGTGGTTTGAGGCGGTAGCCCGGGGCCCAAGACTTCTAGGGGCCCCATGGCCATCCAATCCATCAACCAAATATACTAAGAAGAACATTCAACCATGAAATCCTTGTACATCTGTTCCTGCTCTCAATACACATGAACACAAGAGCCATTTCAGGACCTCTGAGGGTCCTCCAAAGGTCCTGAAACCGTAAATTGAAAGCAGAAGAAGGGACACATCCTCCATTCCCTAAGAAGCTGATTCTAGTACCAGAAGTGATTCCGAAATTATAGGGGTCATAATATTCATACAGCCCAGGGCCCATGGAGGTCTTAATCTGCCCCTGGAGCTATCCCATACATCCAAACATCCAAATACAAATGTATATGGAGCCTACTTTGAATGGAGCTCTTTAAAGGTGTATGTTGCCACTTTTATCCACACATTCTCATAGTGGGGGGTGTATTCTTGCACTTACGTTAGTTTTCTGTAAACATGTTTCAAAATTTAGGCATCTGCTAATTTGTGACAAATTGTTGCCCCATATGTAACTTTTTGTAAACCCGCTCCACTTCTCACTTTGCTAAAGTTACTCATACACAATGCTCTTTATAGATTTTTAAAGGTGCAGATTTCTGTGACTCCCTGCTGTATAATGCCCCCCTTGCTGTGTACCAGCCCCCAAACTATATAATGCCTACCGGACGTTATTAACCCCTTAATCACCTGAGATGTAGTAGTATGTCACAAGGCTGTTGAGAAAGCCTAAAATGGGCTCATCTCAATAAAGACTGGGTGTTTGCTGTTTTTTACCGTAATATTGCAGCATATGGTAGGAGCAAGCAGACTCCCTAGCGTTAAAGATCTTAGGGGCCTAAATAGTTTAAACATGTTTTTTAAAATTAAATTAAAAGATTTAAAAAAAATAAAAGTTCAAATCACATCCACCTTTCCCTAGAACTGATATAAAGTGACAGGTTCCCATAGAGTCTGATTAACTAACCGATAGCCTTCTCTTAGCTAAAAATTGTTTCCCTTCCATCCCCATGAATCAGCTTTCTATTATGCTACCTGGCAAAAGAGAGGGGGGGGGGGTGTCCTGCTCGGCCAGCCCCTCCCATCTACACCTCCCCATGTCCTATGCTTCTTCCTAGCTTGTCATATAAGCAGGGTGATATCATCACAGGTCCTTAATCCTCCAAACATTAGCAAACTGTACAACATGCATATATCTCATCATATGGCAGCATTATGGCATGATTACAGGAGCGTCTGTGGACTTCTACTCCTCCACTTCCTCATGGAGGCTGCTGTGATTTCATGTGATCAGATACATACATGGGGTAGACTGTGCAAATGTAACAGGATCTTAGATGATGTCACCCTGGTCACATGATATGAAGTGCCCAATGATGTAACAGGGCTCTAACTCAATGTTCCACATAGCAGCAGTTCAGTAACACAGACTTGTCAATCAGGAACTAGGAGGTGGGGCAATGCATGTAACTTATAGATATATTGGACTCAAGTAGTAACATTGGACGCACATTAGGTGAGCTGCATTAGAGTTTACAAACTGAGTTTTTAACATTGCAGCCATGAAAAAGAACTGTTTAGGGATAAGGGCAATGCTTTTTAATCATAGTTTTTAATGAAGTATTAATTTTGTGTGGGTTAATTTGCATGACAGGTTCTCTTTAAAAAAAAATGTAAAACTAATACTCACCTTTCCTCAACTTTGCTCCTTTTCTTCAGCCTAGCGCCAGTAGGAAAGACTGAATGTTGGAGGGCCACCATTACATTCAACATATCTAAATCCTCTATCTGAAGACCTGGGGAATACCTCCTTCTGCCTGGAACGGTTGGAGAGACCCCAAATATCTAGGACTGTCCGAATTAATCCTCCACATTTGGGAGGTTTGCATGTACAGGCAAGGTTGGCTTCAGGTTTCAGTAGGCCCCTTGGCGACAGAGCCTCAGTAGGCCCCATTGCAGTGACACGTGGCGGCACTAAAAATTCTGATACTAAAACAGTCTCCTAGTTTATCATTCCAAACAGCCCTCTCATGCTTATTTTATACACACCCCTCATAGTTATTTATATACAGCCCCCCCCGAACCACTATGGATTCATTATATAAAACCTGTGGGCCACCCAGCAGCTCTGGGCCCGGCACTTGTCCAGGTATACCCAGAGCTGGTGCCAGCCCTATGTACAGGCAATAAAAAGACGCAACAAACTGGTCGATACTTTTGTCTCTTGTCTCTGGTCGGGGCACATTCGCATAGGCCAATTATTGGGCAAACCAGCATCCTTGTAAATTCCTATTCCCAATCATCGGTCCGTGTAATAGGGCTTTCGCTGACAAGCCCACAAGCCCACTTTGCACAGTTTGACAGAACATTTCATTCTCGTACTTTAATCACTATTAAGTCATCCATGGAAAACAAATCAAACTCCCATTGTTCATTACAATGCACAAGAGCTACAATGATTGGAGACAAAGGTTGGCGCCTCATGCGTGGCAATGGCGTCCTATCAAAGAGGAGAAATGAGCAAATCATACAAATCCTTCGTGCGCGCAGCAGGGCCCTCACACTTATTGAATTAGATGACACGACGACATAACTCTTTCCCTCTATGCAAATGCAATTCATAATGATTCACAGTCAGACGCCGCCTAATTCGCTCGACAAGCCGCTGCACTTTGCTGTTCTAACAGTTTAAGTGAAAATAAATGAAAGTGGCAGCAAAGAGTAATAAAAAATATATCAGGCCGCTTCAAAAGCAGGACGGGTGCGTCACCAGGTAGTACTGGTATTATACTGTGGTGTTTGGCCAAATGAAGGGAAGTTACCACCTGCATATTTATTGGTGCTCTGCCATTTTACTGCCCACCAGTGGTTAACCTAAAGAATTGCAAAGGGTTAAACCGAACCAACTGCCATGTCAGAAACCACTTACGCAGGATCAGCTATCAATAACTCTTGGAATGTAGAACAACGTTGAAATTTATCTTTGTTACCTATACCCAGCAGTTTCTTTGCTATCCTCCTCAGTTTAGCCAGGCTCTATACTACCTGGGGCTCCTGCTAATTCTGGAACCCAGGTGTAAACAAGGTACAGAGTGAAAGAGGAGAGGGGCTGCTGATTCCTGCTTAATGAGGAGGAGGGAGGGAAAGGTCATGTGACAGTGCTCTGTGTGTGTATAGCAGAGAGGAGTGTGTTCAGTGCAGTGGATACAGATGTCTCCTACACAGAATAGTGAGATACAAGATCTCCCCTGTTCCCTATCAGTCCCTCCATCCCGTCTGTGATTCTACAGAACTTTCTCTGTCTTTCTTTTCACCGCATGCTGCTCCCCTCCCCCTACTCAGCACTATGAGCTCTGTGCAGAGAAGCTATTAACCCTTTGTTCTCTCACAGAACAGATTATACACTTTGTGTAATTGTTTTACTCCTGATTTTTACCACTTATAACATGTTCCATGCTCCTCCATGTGATGGAAGCTGCCAGGCTAGTCACCATATACATCCTGCATGTGCACTATGCAGAGTTCAGTGGATTTACTTGTACTTGCATTTGTTTTTAAATCCTGAATGAGAGGACACAAGGCATCATGAAAATTGAGGGCAGAGTGAATTTGACTCAGTTTCAGGGCAAATACAGGAAGATGATAGCCTCAGCCCACATCACCACTGGGGAGAAAGAGTTTTGTCAAATACTTTCAAAACAGAAAATATTGGGAAAGGGTGGGAAACACAATGGGGCAGATTTATCAAGTGTCTGAAAGTCAGAATATTTCTAGTTGCCCATGGCAACCAATCACAGCTCACCTTTAATTTTAACAGTGCTCAGGAATATTTTAAAGGGGAGCTGTGATTGGTTGCCATGGGCAACTAGAAATATTCTGACTTTCAGACACATGATAAATCTGCCCCAATGGGTATTTTGTTTTTGGTTTTTAAAGGAGAAATCACATATGACCATTTGGTAAAATCATTATAACTTTAAAGGGCATCTACCATCTCCAAAATCACCCCAACAATAAAAGCAGAATTATGAAGGGCACTTTATATGCCTAAGAATCTGTTATTTTAGAGGAAATAAAATGAGCTTCTCAGTGCACTAGGGAAGGGGCTATGCCTGCTGGGGCACCCAACTTGTACTTTCTGAACTTTCTTTCTCCAAAAGATGTCAATCATTGCGGTAAGGGTGAGTGCTAGAAAGGAAAATACAAGTGCACCAGCAGACACGACTCCAGGAAGCAGGAATGATATGTCTGGAATGCAATAAAGTGGCTTACATAATATCGCTTTCATCTTTGGGTTCTCTGTGGAAGCCGGTAGACTCCTTTTAAGAATTAAAAAGTGAGGTATTTATTATTGTAGTCATTTTCCCACTGTCCCCCTGTCCATCACATGCCTCTGTTAGACTTCCATGTTTCCAGGGAGGATGTAAATAAGGACACATCATTGAAGTCTTGGCAGGGATTATTATTATTAGACACTCACAATAGGAACTAAGTGTAGATAGCTGCCTCCTTTGGCATCTGAACTAAAGTCCTACTGCCACCACGGACCACCAGGGCCACACAGCTTCTCCATGACAGCAGCTGTGGAGGGAATTCATTTCTGTCAGAAAACCTTTAGGATAACTGGGAGCAGCGACAGCAATAGGGAGAGAAGTTTCTAGGGATTGGATATAATTCATGGATCCCAACAATGGTGCCCTCATAGATGTCAAGGTCATCCCTAGCTAACTGCAGCTCATATGGAAGCTCCAGGGTTGTTCAGACCGGATATGGTGAATATCCTTAGGCATGGGCCTGGCTTCTTGGGATGGCCACAGGTTGTGATAAACTCCAAGCAGTGAGAGCCATGGCGGTTACACTCCTCATAACATGGGCAGGGAGACTCTTGTTGTCAGCTTAAGGGGATAAGCTGCAGATATCTGATCTAGTTGTTTCCTTTCTCTATCCTGGAATCTTACGACAGAAGAAAGTCATTGGGCAAGGGGTTAAAAGTGGATGAAACTTTGGGAGCCCTCCAGATATATACTCCTGAAGCAGATTGTGGACCCAATGTGCCACCTAACTGGTCGGGATTCGGGACAGTCTTAGGGCACTCAAGTAAACCCTGATGCTTTTCTTAACCTTTTTAATCTTATAAAGGAATCTGGACGTCAGTCACAAGGCCACTTACTGTCTAAGTAGTGGCAGCATAGAGGGCAACTGGCCAATGGAAATCAACAGACAATGGTGTAAGGCAGGGCCGACACCAGCACTGGGCATTTCCAGGCAAGTGCCAGGGCCCAGGACTGATGTGGGGGGGGGGGGGTGTACATAAGGAATCCAAAGAGGGTGAGGAGGGTTTTATTTAAAATAACCATGAGGAGGCTGTTTGGGATGATAAACTAGGGAATATTTTAGGGAATAGGAGACTGTTTTAGTTTCTAAACTGGATCTTGGGTGAGCACAGGGCAGAAGGAGGAGAGGGAGAGGGGTGAACGCTTGTCCTCCCTCCATAAGCAGAAGCGCTGCACCAGGTGCTCACCGCGCTGTCGCCTGGAGCCATTGAAATCTATGATGCCGACATCTGATCGCAAATCATGCGGCCAGGTCGTGGCCCCCATTGAGGCCGTGTGAAGGAGCCCTTACTATGACATTTCACATAACAATTCACATATTGCCATAATAGTGTTCACTTAAAACTAATGATGAAGCTAGTCAAATAAGGGGGGGTGTCTAGATAAAGAGTCCAAGCTAAAGTAGACATTCCCACTAATGTGGAATATCTATTGTTAGGAAAGATCAATGAAGCTGGCCGACATGCCTGCTGGTAAGTATGGACTGACACGGTTAGATTTTATCATGGTGACTATAAAATAATCTGAATACATAGCTACAAAATAGCCTGTTTAATGTCCACAGCTTCTATCCGTGGCCCTATAGTGTTAGGACCCGGGAGGATCCATCGTACACGGCTTAGCATTAGTGGCAGTGACGAGGTGCGGAGCTGCTGGATCGCTGCAGTTAAGTGTCACTTTCCCGTAGACTTTATCCGACAAGCATTTAACATTGATTGGCAAATAACAAAGTCTCTAATTTTAATCAATCGACATTGTCAGAAATGTATCCGATGAAAAAGCTGCAGGGGCTGGATAATTGCCTCACGCTGCGATGTGCCCGTTTTCGTCAGATTGTACTTGTTTTCAGATGTAATCATTTGATTATTATTTTTTTTTACGAAACTTCATTTCCGTGTTTCAACATTTCTTATACAATGTAACCAGTAAGTATTCCCTGTGCAGTGGCAATGTAACAAAGATGAAACTAATCCCCCTTACTCATTTTGGGGCAGATTTGGCCAATCTGGCAGATTCCCAACTTCCTTGCCTACTAACAACAGAGTTGATCCAGAGAGTGGTGTTTGGGGGACTTCAGAGACCCCTTTCCTTCAGAAAAAAATTCTGTTGTACTTTATGTAGAAGAGAATATGATGAGAAGTCTCTGCTTGCCTTGGAGATGTTGTCTTGGATCCTAATTACTGACCAATGTGGTTACCAGTTCTGTAAAGTGGCTTAGTGCCAGCAGGAGGATTTCGGACGTATGGCTCAACATGTTGATACCCCCTGGAGTCAGAAATTGCCCCTAAATTAGTAGTGGTGCCCCATAGTCTTAATAGTTAATAAAAGTTTCTAAAGATTTAACGTTAAAGTGGATGTTTCAAAAACAGCATCACTATTCAATATGACTTCAGTGTACCTTAACTGTTCTTAGTGTCCCACAAAAGGTCATTCTACATTTCATTCATATTACACATTTTTCACCCCTGTTTGTGTTATCCGGCTCCAAACCTGTCCCTCTGTCTGATTAACTAATGTAATCTATGCCACTATCCTGCTCCCTGCCTGGATTACCAATACACACAAACTCAAATTACTTTGACCTTGGCCAATTGCTCATTGCTTGTCTAGATCAATTGTTTATGACCACAGTAGTGACCTGGTGGTTTCCTTGAAGCAAAGTCCATATCCCACCATGTACCGGAGTTAAACGGTGGTTACCAGGGACCACTAAGAAAAAAACCTTTGTTGCAGCTCCATTTCCAATCCATATACATTCTGCATTTCAACACAATTAAGAATGACAGTATTTAAAAAAAAACAGTAACCTCTGAGTACCATAAAAACCTCCCATAAAGATACAATTTACAAAACAGAAGAAATAAAGTTGAGTACTAAGAGGGAGGCTGAGTCTTTTTCCAATATCCCACTTGGGTGGTATGCACTCCAGGGATAGGGATGTAATATTACCGCTGTACAAGGCATTGGTACGGCCTCACCTGGAATATGTGAGGTTCTAGGCTCCAGTCCATAAAAAGGAAGCCCTGGAGCTGGAGAGGGGAGAACGAAGAGACACAAAAATGATAAGAGGTATGGAGGGTCTCAGTTATGATGAAAGATTAAAACAACAATAGATTTATTTAGTCTTGAAAAAAGAGACAACTAAGAGGGGACATGATTAATATACATAAATATAAGACTGTTCCATCCAAAAAATATATTTTAAACAGGATAAATCAAATAAAAAGAATATGGCGCTGTGTCTGCGTCTGGAGAAAACAAGGTTTAATTCACTAAATTAATTGACAAGGCTTTTTCACTATGAGAACTGTCAGTCTGTGGAATAATAATATTTTTTTTATATAGCGCCATCATATTCGGTAGCGCTTTACAAATCATAGGGGACATATACAACTATATTACATTACAAAGAACAAACAGTCATATGGAACAATAGGAGCAAGGGCCCTGCTCACAACAGCTTACAGTCTATGAGGATGAGGGGGGACACAAGAGCTTACAGTCTATGAGGATGAGGGGAGACATAATAACTTACAGTCTATGAGGATGAGGGGGTGACAATAGCTTACAGTCTATGAGGATGAGGGGGTGAGACAATAGCTTACAGTCTATGAGGATGAGGGGGTGAGACAAGAGCTTACAGTCTATGAGGATGAGGGGGTGAGACAAGAGCTTACAGTCTATGAGGAGGAGGGGGTGACACAAGAGCTTACAGTCTATGAGAATGAGGGGGTGACACAAGAGCTTACAGTCTATGAGGATGAGGGGGAAACACAAGAGCTTACAGTCTATGAGGATGAGAGGAATACACAAGAGCTTACAGTCTATGAGGATGAGGGGAATACACAAGAGCTTACAGTCTATGAGGATGAGGGTGTTAGCACAAGAGCTTACAGTCTATGAGAATGAGGGAGGGTGACACAAGAGCTTTCAGTCTATGAGGATGAGGGGGTGACACAAGAGCTTACAGTCTATGAGGATGAGGGGATGACACAAGAGCTTACAGTCTATGAGAATGAGGGGGTGACACAAGAGCTTACAGTCTATGAGGATGAGGGGGTGACACAAGAGCTTACAGTCTATCAGGATGAGGGGGTGACACAAGAGCTTACAGTCTATGGGGATGAGGGGGTGACACAAGAGCTTACAGTCTATGAGGATGAGGGGGTGACACAAGAGCTTACAGTCTATGAGGATGAGGGGGAAACACAAGAGCTTACAGTCTATGAGGATGAGGGTGTTGACACAAGAGATTGTAGAATGGTCCAGCCATTAGCCTGCCTCAGGCACTAGTCACAGCAGGAAAAGCAGAGAGCTTTTCTAGAAGGGTCTAGATGCCTTGTTAGATCTACATAAAACTGACGGTTATGTTATATAGAATTGTTTCCCCTAAATCCCTTCCCTTCCTTGGTTGAAGTTGATGTGCAAGTGTCATGTGTGACAACATGTGTCTTTTTTCAACCATATAAACTATGTAACTTCTTTTGTCTCCTTAAACAGAAATAGATGCCCCTATATAAAAAAAGAAAACAGGGGCACTGGCAGGCACAACCCAGCCCCTAGAGAAGCCAAGTTGCAAAATGATACAATTTTCACAGCACTGGGTCTGGCAAGTTCCTGCCCCATAAGGAATATTTGGTGCAAAATAAGTGTAATTTCTCAAAATCATTCAAACATTGTTAATATACTACATTAGACTCAAAAAAGCAAAAATTACATGCACAAATGGACTATCAACTGCTTTATCTTTAAGATGCACATCTGCAACATATCCAATGAGAGAGGAGAAAAGTGTAAGCGATTCAAGTGTAGAAACCTTTTGAATAAAATAATAGGCATATTGGTCACAATGGATACAGTAAATCAGAAGCTGGTGCTCCCTGTGTCCATCCATAGAAAGATGCATCCGCAGAGAGCTGTTAGATGTGGACAGCTTCAAACATTGGCCCACGCGGACACAAAAGGCGCTGCTTCCGCAAAATAAAGTTTGTTTTATTTATGAGTCTTCATCAGGTATAAAGCTTATTTCAGATTCCATTCTGAGACGGAATCCATTGTATGTTGAAAAATAAAACACCATTTTACAGAAGCAGCGCCATTTATGTCCGTCCAAGGGTCCCTATGTTTGACGACATCTGCAACATTGTCATTACTCAGCTACATCTACTAGAAAATACTCCTGTGACAATCTTTATAAATGACCCCCTAAGAGCCATCTAGCGACATCCATAAAGTGACCCTTCACTAATGGATAGGAAGTCATGTATAATGTACAGCATTGCGGTATAGTAAGAGACTTCCAATCATTCTCAAGCTGAGACGTGTGATTACTGACGTGAGTCATCTCACCCACATGTCACAGCCATGAAGCTTTGTGGGGAAGATATGGATGAAGCCTTCTGGTGATCCAGTCCAGCGCCATGATAAAAGATCTATATGGTAATGTTAGCTAATTCTTATGTCAGTTGCCAATTGTGCGCGCCGAGCGATATTAACAGGATGACGACTCCTAGGGAGAGTAGCAACAATCCTGATTTATTTCACCAGTTTATTTCACAATTTATCTGACATGGATTAATCATTATCGTTATGTTTTAGCAATTTATTTGCCCCAAACTTTTATCATTTCCAGCTTCAGCCATCTTTATAACATCATGTTGAGTCCGTGTCTGTGTCTTCCGTGATTCTTACTAATAGGTTGAGGAAGCCTGACCGTTCCTTTAGTCTACTCTAGCCCGGCAGTGTGAACTATGTCCTGTCCTGTCACACAACTGTCTCTCTGCAGGCTCTGGACCAGCATGAGTTAACCCCATATGACTGTGAGTGCCTGCTCCTACCACCTGGGGCAGACAGAGCCCTACTATAAGTCTCCTGCACGCAGCTTATTCCTTTCTGGTCAAATTCTTTTGCTAGCTCTTTTTAAGGCTCTGTTTTCTAAATTTTATCTACATTTTGTTTTAATTACTATGAAGATCTCAAAGGGTTAACAATCTTCCTAAAAGATGTGTCTGATAGTTTGAGTGGTGCACTCCCCTTGATAAAGCGCCATAGCGAAACACATGTGGGGGTATACGGCATGTGGTCCCCCTCTAGGTACGGTATTTTATGTTCTCCTTTGAGTTATGACCATCCAGGTCTTTACTGAATGCTTCTGATGTGACTTTTTTTTATTACTTTTCATATGCTTGTGCAACACCCTCGCCGATGCAAGGCGGAGGAGTGGTTGCGAATACGTCCCACCATGTAGCTTACTGTCTGTGTAGGGTCTAGTCAGCCCCACAGCATGTCACTACATCACACTACATGGGGACATTGCAATGGTAGATCCTGCCTGGCAAGGCAGGAGTTAGGTGTTTTGTCTGATGTAAGATGTGTCAGCCAATCACCTTTGTTATATTTTGTCTCTGTGAGCAAAGATGTAAGCTGAGATGTAATTGGGGGAGCAGCCACCACCTGACCAGGGGAGTTACAAGACCCTGTCAGGAAACTTCCAGAACTAGAGCAGTCTCTCCCAGGAGGGAGAAGGGAGCAGTTAGCTGAGCAGTAGCTCAGAAGCAGACTGGAGTCTCTCCAGTACAGACTCTTCGGAGTCTGTACAGCTAGCACACCAGACCAGAGCAGGAAGAGCCTAGCCCCTGCCTGAGGTGGAGCTAATAGCTAGGTAGTGAGGAAAGGGGTATCACTCTACCTTCAAGGGTGATACCTGAAGCAATCCAGGATAAAGCTGAAGCATCCTTCCAGGACACAGCTACCTCCCAGCCTGCCATTGCATCCAGGCTGGTGATCTACATCCTGTGGCTCCCTCCAAGTACCTCTCCAGTACTCCATCATCTTGTTAAAGGCACGTTGCTGATGTTCCTGTCGGTTCCAATAAAGAACTGTAAGTGTTTCTGTTCAACCTCTGCCTCCGTCTGGTCCCTGCTACTCCGGCTGTCACCATCACGGGCACCCTGTCCACCACACAGAGACTCATACTCTAGACACCAAAGGGTTGCCCCAGGGAGATCCGCTATAGCAGCCTCTCCCTCATCATTTCTTGCCAACACCACCCTGCTGGAGAACTGCCAGGCTGTAGGACAGCCCTCCGGTTCCCCATACCAAGCACCGTGACACAAGCGTGCTTAGGCCGCAACCGCCAGCCACTCAGGTACTGCGGGCCCAGGCTGTCTCCAGGCCCCAAGAAAAGGCTAGGCCCCGGTGGGGGATGTTGCACTTGCTATTTACATTGTCACAGGTGGTCCTGTGACCCATTTCTCGGGTCGTGGGCTCACCCGTGCCCCTCTGCCCACACTAGCGCGTCTCCCGCGTTCCTTACCCGTCCCGGCTCCTGTATCTTCTTCCTCCACTGTGCACAGGCGCTCCCGACTCCTAGGATGCACGCCCCTGCTTCTCTAGATTTAAAGGGCCAGCGTGCCGTTAATTGGCGCTGGCCATTTTCTGAAAATGCATATAAGCCTGCCTCTTCCTGCACACCCTGCCAGAGCTTTGTGCTCGTGCCCTTGTGAAAGTCTCCATGCGAAACTCTTGTGTGTTCCTGCGTTACTGTTCCCGTGCCCCTGTGTGTTCCTGTGTTCCAGTTCCTGTGTTCCTGCATTACTGTTCCCGTGCTCCAGTGTGTTCCCGTTTCCCTTCTGTCTGGACCTTCCGTTGCTGACCCCGGATTGGACTTGACGTTGCATCTCTGCCAACTGCCCTGACCCTGTCCCCCGACTGCCCTGACCCTGCCCACAAGACTGTCTCCTGCAAAGGTACCTCGACTGCCACCGCGGTCTAGTCGCACCTGTGGAACCAGTTGGTGGTACCAAGCCACAGCAACACCGTCCTGCTTTGCGGCGGGCTCTGGTGAACACCAGGTGCCACTTAGATTCCTGTCCCAGGTGTCGGCTACCACCTCCCGCGGTGGTCCAGAGAATCCACAGATCCCTAACCCTGACATACATTTGATTATCTGCGTACTGAATATACAACTATGTAACCTATCTCTTGGCTTATATTTGCCAATATCATGGACACACACCCTTTTAACTATTTGTGGTCTATCCTTCGTTTTCCTGTATACATTTGTTTTTATTTGTGTATCAATAAAGATTTACATGGTTCTATATATTATGACTTACACAATTTTGTTTTGATGAAGCATTTGTCTTATCTTATCTTTTACTTACATAATACTTAAAATTTTATGAGTAATTAATGTACTACAGAATTCAGTTATTTTCCTTACTGCTGTATCTTACGTCTGTCTAATATCCATTATATAGCAGTCCGCTCCATGTTTATAAAGCTTGGATGTGGAACTCTTATGATAGTTTGTAACCTTTTTGTGATGCAACACTTTGCTGCTGTGATTACTTTGCCACTTAATTACTGTCTTTGTCTATGGATGTGACAATACATTGCACATGTTAATAACATAAGTACAAGCAATAACCTGCCTGATGTTAATGATAGAAGATTTGTTTCAATGACCTCAATCGCTACTTACTCTCATGAAATGAAGGTCATTATACGTTGTACTGTTTACTGTAGTGTTTCTATTGTTTTCAATGTGACACAAAATATACATCTCTCTTGAATGAAGCTCGGGTTGATGATTTCTAATTATCCGCTATATAATACAAGTTGAACGTTAAGACACATCCTTTAAGAACATCACCATTATCTTGTGCACACGGAGTATAATATACTGTATTCATAGCAGAAAGAAAATATTTCAGTCCAAGGAGACTTAATATAACATTTACCGAAAATTGGTATAAAAGAATCACAATCTAAGAAATTCCCCCAGCGGAATATGTGATTCTCCAAACTACAAAGAACAAATATAACAAGCTACATTTTACCCATTTAACACACATTTTTATATTTTGATAGATCGGGGACAAAGGGACAAGGAGATACCAAACATTTTATTAATTATGTTTATTTATATATATTTCCTTTTTAGTGAATGGAGGTGATTAGGGTTTTTTTTTCTTGTCTTTTGAGGCCCCCTTGTGTGTTTAAACCCTAGGGGGTCTGATCACTCCTACAATATACAGAAATACTAAAGTATTGCAAAATATTGCGCTCTGACGCTCACTGCGCATGCACAGCTTTTCTGCTTAGCTTCCTGCTTAGTGTTGCTAAGTAGGGAGCCGCGCATGCGCAGTGAGCCGGCCAGCAGAGGGCATGGCTGCTTTGACGCTCACTGCACATGTCAATCGTAGGCGTAGGCGTCATAATTTGGCCAATGCTATAAGGGCTCTATGGGAACGTGCCCACAACAAAATTTTTGCAAACAGCGGTGACAGGTTCCCTTTATGTATTTCAAAACTGAGTACTGACAAGGGGCTGGCGTTGAGTGAGATAAAAAGCAGAGGTTTGTATGTAATTTCACCTGACGAGGGCTCCTGCCCAGAGCCTAAACACATTGGGGCAGATTTACTTACCCGGCCCATTCGCGATCCAGCGGCGCGTTCTCTGCTCTGGATTCGGGTCCGGCCGGGATTCATGAAGGCAGTTCCTCCGCCGTCCACCAGTTGGCGCTGCTGCGCTGAAAATCATCTGAACCCGCCGGAATGCACCACCTCGGACCAGGTGAAGGTAAGCGCTCCCCAAGCGACACTTTTTCGGTTTTTAAATGCGGCGGTTTTTCCGAATACGTCGGGTTTTCGTTCGGCCACGCCCCCCGATTTCCGTCGCGTGCATGCCGGCGCCGATGCGCCACAATCCGATCGCGTGCGACACAATCCCGGGGCAATTCAGGTACAATCGGCGCAAATCGGAAATATTCGGGTAACACGTCGGGAAAACGCGATTCGGGCCCTTAGTAAATGACCCCCATTGTGTTTTACCCTTCAATTAAACTTTTTGATGGATACAAAAATTCGATCAAATTAGTAAGTGTTGCAGCGCCTACCAGAACGGGATGACACCTCGTAGATCTTCACAAAACTGAGTACTGAATAAACTTAGATTATTAAAAGATTGTGTCAATCTGTTTCTAAATGTGGTCATTTCTTTTCCATTCAAAGATAAACTCAGAGTTTAATTTCCTGTTTTCATAGTAATTATGTGTCTCATACAGGCCGAGTAGTCAGTACAATGGAGTAATACTGATGGCTTATTCTCTAAAGCTGACCACATATACGGCAATCCACAGATGTACCCTGACAAGAAATATACAATCCAACTTGATTGTGTGTGAGGCCACTGTAATAACTATATACAGCCCCCCTTATAACTATATACAGCCCCTCTATAATAACTATATAAACTCTCACATAATAAGAATATACAGCCCCCTATAATAAGTATATACAGCCCCCTTTAATAACTATATAAACTCCCACATAATGACTATATACAGCCCCTCTATAATAACTATATACAGACCTCTATAACTATATATACCCCACATAATAACTATATATAGCCCCCTATAATAACTATATACACCGCCACATAATAACTGTATACAACCCCAAAATAATAACTATATACAGCCCCTCTATAATAACTATATAAACTCCCACATAATAAGTATATACAGCCCCCTATAATAAGTATATACAGCCCCCATTAATAACTATATAAACTTCCACATAATGACTATATACAGATCTCTATAACTATATACACCCGCACATAACTATATACACCCCACATAATAACTATATACAGTCCCCCTATAATAACTATATATACTCCCACATAATAGCTATATATAGCCCCCTATAATAACTATATACACCGCCACATAATAACTGTATACAACCCCCAAATAATAACTATATAAACCCCCACATAACTATATATAGCCCCCTTATCATAACAATATAAAGCCCCCCTATAATAACTATATACAGCTCCCCTGTAACTATAGACTCCCCCCATAATGACTACTGTATATACGTCCCCCCTATAACTATATACAGTCCCCCTATAATAGCTATATACAGACTTAGGCAAAATAATAAAATTGTTCTCACCTTTCCCTGTTCCCCTGATGTGCGCCGACCTCCTCCTCTTCCCTTGCGGTGTATGGATACTGGCACTGGTGGCGCAATTTGTGAAGTCCCTGCACCGCCAGCGGCAGAACACTGTCATCATGTGTAAGCTCCGATGGTCCATGGCCGAGCAGGGGACTTATAGTTGCCTCGCTGTCTATTGGACACTGGTCAGGGAGCGGAAACCCATACATACTGTGGGCTATTCAGGCAGCCATGCGACCACCTGTATTACCCACATTTGGTGGGGGCCTCAAAGTGCCCTGCCCCAGGAGCCTGCCTCAGGAGCCCACCCTATAATATGGCCCTGCTTACCCTGCTAAAGTTTGGTATAAGTGGCCAGCCCCTTTAAGCCAATCGCTGAATAGCAACCAAACAGCATTAACTGTCCTTGTAGAGTAAATACAGGTATGTCTCAAGCTTAACAGTGGTATTCACCTCTCCACTATGAAATTCCTCTGGAATTCATCTAACCCAGACCAGGGACCAGTAGCAGATTATAAAATTGGCGGTTTGGGTGTTAGCCCGGGGGCCCAAGCCTTGTAGGCGGCCCATGGCCATCCAAACTACCTACTAAATTTTATACTGAAAAGGACCTTCACCCATGAAATCTTTGTACATCTGTTCCTGCTATCAATACACATGTACACGAAATCCATTTCAGGACCTTTTAAGCTCCTCCGAAGGTCCTGAAACTACAGATTGAAATCGGCAGAAGGGTCACATCCTCCATTCCCCAAGGAGCTGATTCTAGTACCAGATGTAGGAAGTGATTCCCGACTTGTAGGGGCCATAATATTCATACAGGGCCCATGGTGGTTCTATCCGCCCCTGCCGGAGGCTGACCTGTTACAATCAGTGACTTTTATATTAAAGGGGTTGTCCACAATGAGATAAGTTTTTTTTAAACTAGCAACAAAAAGCATAACAACTTACCATTAGCAATGAGGATCTTTGTGTGGCTTTTTTCTACATTGCGATGGTTTTGATTCACATTCAATCACTCTAATAGGCACTTACATGCCTCTTCCCCGTGATGTGCGATTATGAGTTCAACGTCAATTTATCCAACTAATCAGGAATTTGCACTACAGAATAATGAAGTTATTTATTTTCATCAATCTCAATTCTTCCATCATTTACACTTAGAACTTTTCTTGGAACTGAAATGTATAATTATGCTTTATTCTGTTTTATTCCGCTTCCTCGTCTTAATTATAACCTTTCCATTTTTGTGTCATTTAGCCTTGAAATCTCCAAACTTGACCCAGTTTTGGAAAAAATGAACCACTCTGGGGCAGCCGTTCACAATGAATGCCTGAACTACATCAACGTAGAGAATGGATCTCTGTGGAACGAAAGTGTTGGCTCTAATTCTTCTCTGAGGACCCTACATCACCTCTTTATTGGAGCCCAAAAACAAGAGCCCAATTATGTGGCCATTCCGGCCACTATCTTCTACAGCCTCCTCTTTCTTTTTGGTATCTTGGCCAATGGCTTAAGTATCCTCACCTTAATGAGGAATGGTAGAATGAAAGTGAGTGCCGTGCGCTTTTACCTCTTGAGTTTGGCCCTGGCAGATATTCTACTTCTTCTTACTATTCCAGTGACTTTGTACAGATATTTTTGGCAATATTACCCCTGGGCTCTGTCTGACACAGTATGTAAACTATACTTTATGATCAGACAAGTCTACTGTGCCACCACCAGCTGGACCATCATTGCATTCACTTCCGAGAGATACTTTGCCATATGTCACCCCATGTGGTCTATCACTGGACTTCGGAAGTCCCGCATGGCTTATTTATTGGCATTTATCTGGATTTTGTCCTTCCTCAGTACTATACCTGTGGCTATAGTATACGGTGAGACTGCAGCTTGTATCCTGGACTACACCGCCACTTCTCGGGAGGAAGTTGTCCTTGATTCCACAGTTTGCGAAATGCTGGAACCGAAACCTTACATTGTCTACAAAAGCATCATGCAGACGCGCAGCATCTTGTTCTTTGTGGTGCCCTTGGTTGCCATCATTATTTTCCATCTCCTAATTTTTCAACACTTCAATATGAACCACCGGCAGAGGGAGAAGATTGGATTGACAAGAACGCACTGGCAGTTTTCTTCGAAGCATATGAATCAGCCTCGTAGTCGTCCATACTCAGAAAGAAAGGCGCGACAACTGATGGGTAGGTGTTATTTTTAGAGAAAAGTAAAGTAACGGTGTAGTAAGTCTATGACCAACACTGTGACCCACAAGGCCCGTTATTTCCACTGGGCTGGGGCTCGTGACGGCCCCAGGTGCCATCCAGTGAATCAAAAGGAGGGTGCAAGCGGTCGCCCATGTCCCTTAGTGCATAAAATAATAAACTCAATACTTACCTTCTTACGCTCCTCTTCTCCCAAGGATTCCTCAGCAGTAGCGTGTGCAGATCCAAGTCCGCATGCACACTATGACGAAACGTCTCATGAGGTCACAGTGTGTGCACGGGCAGAGAGTATGAACTTCACTCTGCTTGTGCTACTGCTGAAGAATCCAACGTAGAAGAGGAGACACGAGGATGAGTTTATTTTTGCAATGTACTGAGGGGAGTCTGCTGGATACATACATAATAGTGGCAGTGTACTGGGGCTTACTATATTATAGGGGGAGGTGCGGTTTTTGCTCGGGCTACGTGTATACTGGGGAAGGCCTGGGGCTACCTGTATATAGGGGTTCAGTGACCAGGGGCTTGTGCTGGATACATATATACTGGGAGCATGTGTGGGGCTACCTATATAAAGGAGGCCTATGTGCTGGGGACACATTTATGCCTGATAACCCAGGCACAATACGGATAGATCAAGGCACCAGGACTGTGGTATCTTCTTATATTTATTATCCATTGCCTCCTTCCTTCTAAAAATCAACTTTTTAAATTATGCTAATGAGCCCAAAGGGCTCTTGGGGAACATTAGCAGAGACCCTCCATGCTGCAGCTTCCCATGCTGTTACATTGTCTCCCTCTGCACTTCTCGCTTCCCTCTGTCTGATGTGATCTCACAGCAGCATAGGAAGTTTTATCACACACTGGGAGGGGGAGGTGCTCTAGCTTCACAGGCTGTTACAATGGGAGCACTTCCCTTCACCCAATGTGTGCTGACACCTCCATTGCTGTTGTAAGATTACAACAGGCAGAGGGGAGGGGAAGTGCAGAGGGCCCTGAATAACAACATGTTCGCTACAGCACGGAGGGGCACAGGTAATGCCCCCAGGTAATGTCCTTCAGGTAATGTCCCTGGTCTATCATGATGGATTTTGATGGTAGATTTCCTTTAAAACTTCCCAAAGCTGAGGAACAACAGTTATGGCGGTGAATTGTTTAAGAGGATATATTTTTGTATGTACTGTGATATTGTACATCCAACCCTAGGAAATAGACATTGAAATCCTCCAAATAGCACCATCTTCTGACCTCTCCCTGGGGGTCCACTATTGGGATACAGCCTCGGACAACCCTCTTTATAATGCTTTTTGGACATTCCTCATCTCAGGTAACCAGGGTGAATTTTATCATGAAAACTAAAAATAAAGCCCCTTAATTACAGTAGGAAAGATCATATTGTACTGCCGACCTCTAAAAATACACATCAGACACATTATCCAAATGCCACCTGGCACTTTACAGCCACAGACATATCATTTTCTAAGCAGTAATTTTCTTTTAAAAAAAAAACTGTGTGATTATTCATGTTTCTGACATAAAGGCAGATCAAGTCTTAGATATACAAATCTCACATTTCACTAAGTTAAAGGGAACCTGGCACCAAATGTTACCCCATTAAACTAGTAGCCCCCCTCATATAGGGGATGTATTTTCTAGAATTCCCTCTTTTATGTGAAATCACACCTATTTACGGTACTTGGAAAAAAATCTCCTTCAAAGTCATGTGATAATGAGCTGTGAGGAAAAGAAAAAGAGTCATGTATTGCCTGAGAAGAGTCAAGTTCAGAGGATAAAGTGGGGTGACTGTATTTAACAGTCATTGCAAAGGAATAAAGATAATCTACCATCAAAATCCATCCTGATAAACCAGGGACATTACTCATAGATCCAGGCATCGGGACTGTGGTATCTTCTTATATTTATTATCCATTTCCTAAAATCAACCTTTAAAATTATGGTAATGACCCAGAAGGGCTCTTGGGGGTGTTACCAAAGCCACTCCGTGCTGTAGATTCAAAGGCTTTTACACTGTCTCCCCTCTCCCTGCTCTCTCAGCACTTCTCCCCTCCCTCTGCCTCCCGCAATTTCACACAGTCGGAGGGGGGAGATACTTTTGCACAGTGTAACAGCCTGTGAAGCTACAGCACAGAAGGGCTCTTATAATGCCCCCAGAGCTCATCTGGCTCATTAGGATAATTTTAACTATCTTATACTCAACCCATTTATATGAATATATCCTAAAAACCACGCAGTTCATGCATACCACATATGCGTACATTGGATCACGCTCCCATGGATTTTTAAAGATTTGCTATTACTGTTTCTTCGCTGAGAAATGTATTTGATATTTTCACCCTTTGAAAAATTGGGAGAATGAGATTGACGTTATTTGAAGTTATATTTTTTAATAAAAATATGTATAGAACTCAAATCACTGAAATTCAATCCAGCCCCGTTACCAGGAAACCGGCTCATTACTGTCTGTCTGAATCTAATTGTAGAGCCAAGTGTAGAATCATGGAACAAAAATTACAAAGTTATTTAAAATTGGAAAAATAATGGAAGAAATTTTTGCAATACTGAACGTATAAAGTTTCGAGAGATTTATCATAAGTTTCTAAGGTAAAACTGTTCTAGTTATCCATGAAAACCAATCAGAGCTCAGCTGTAATTTTATAAAGTGCTGTGGGAAAATGAAAGCTGAGCTCTGATTGGTTGCGATGGCCAACTAGAATAATTCTGTTGTAAGAGACTTCTAATACATCTCCCCCAAAATTGTATATATACAGGCATTATCCTAATAAATCTAATTCTTTCTTGCACAGTTGGCAGCTTTTCTCTAGCCTCCAGTTTTTTGGGACAAGCAGTGTTAGCAGCTTTAGAGATCAATGGGGGATATTCACTAAGAGGGGTGCAAACTGCGCTAAATGTGGTTTTCCTGTGTATAGTGCAGGGTGCGCCTTATTCATGAAGAACAAGCACCAGAAATCCTAAATCTGGTGCTACATGCACTGACCCAACATCAACTTGCAGTTTGCACCTAAAAGAACGTGCAGAGCCCTTTGTAAATGCGCCTCATTGGGGCTCATTTACTAAGGGTCCGCGGAGCGCGATTCTGTCGGGTTTCCCGAATATTTCCTTTTTGCACCGAATTGCCCCGGGTTTTTGGCGCACGCGATCGGATTGTGGCGCATAGGCGTCGGCTTGCTTGCGACAGAAATCGGAGGGCGTGCCCGTCGAACGACTGGACGGATTTGGACAAACCGCAGAATTTAAAAACAAAATTGTGTCGCATGATCAAGCACTTACATTCCCTGGGAAGAAGAAGGTGAACTCCGGCGGATCTCAGCGGGGAAGCAACACATGAAGGAAATTGGATGCATGACCTTAGTGAATCGCGGCAGACCCGGATCCTCGTCGGACAACGCACCACGACAGGACCAGGTAAGTAAATCTGCCCTACTATGTTAAATTTGAGGGGAAAAAACATGGCACCTTGTGTGATACGGTTTACGTTAACAAAGAGCACAAAGGTTCGCCTCTCACCAGGTTACCAATAAAGTTAAGCGTATCAAATCATGTATGAAGGTCTCAGTCAGAACACCAGCCCAAGGTGACTGCAAACACTATTCCTCAACACGCCTTGGCAGCAGCATGTTGAGAAAAAACTTACTGCCAAATGGGGGACTCTTGCTTTCTTCAGTAGTCCTTTTATAATCATATACAATCTGCTCACAGTGGGGCACATTTACTTACCCGTTGACGCCACCGATCCGGAATGTCCGCCGATGATTCGGAACTGCCGCGATTCACTAAGATCATGCCTCCAATTTCCTGCATGTGTCGCTTCCCCGCTCAGATCCGCCGGAGTTCACCTTCTTCTTCCTGGTGCACGTGAGTGCTGACCTTGCGACACAATTTCGTTTTTAAATTCCGCGGTTTGTCCGAATCTGTCCATGCCTCCCCGATTTGTGTCACATGCAAAATCCGATTACGTGCGCCAAAAACCCGGGGCGATTCAGGGCAAAACGGTAAAAAGTAGGGAAACCCAACAAAAAGCGTCCGACGGACCCTTAGTAAATGTGCTCCAATGCGTTTTGGCTATATGCCCTTCTTCAAAGTACACAGAATCATAAGGGGTTAATAGCAGAAACGCATTGTGAGCAGATTTTATATGAATAAAGAGGACTACTAATTGCTGTTCCCGTTTATTTTATTCTCAATATACATTATGGTACTTAGACTGCCTCCTGTCAGGTGGGTGGTACCAGGATGTCTATTCCAGTCCAGGACCGCCCAACTGACTAAATTGTATGTAGCAAGTCTAAATAGGATATTGGGTGTCCAAAATTACTCACTGTCCGGGGGCTAGAGAGAATAAATTACAACTATATCAGAATTTATGTTGCAACACCTGTTAAAGGATCTCTACCCCCCCCCCCCTTTTCATGTCAAAGGGGTTGTGCAGCTCAGGTGTAGCATTTTGTCTGCCGCTAAGCTCTCCCTGCGCAAAGTTTTTTTTTCATTCCATTTCTCCCAACAATCAAACCCCTCGGATGATTAAAACATGGCCTTCTAGTGATATTCCATTATTTAATGTGATTATAATAGCCTTTTAATAATTGAGATGTTTTTGCTCAGATGTCTGAATCATTTCACTACTTTATAAAAGTATATTAGACGTTACCTGTCACCGTTCAGCAAGTAACAGGGGAGGGGGGGATAGCTTAAAGGAAACCTACCACCACGGGTCTACCTATTAAGGTAGATCCGGTGGTGGGTGCATCTAACGAATGTAAGGATAGCACTTTTTAGGGCTAATCCTTTAGTCCCCACAATCTTTTAGAAAGTTAGTTTAATGGCCTTGATATGCAAATTTTCTAAAGAGGCTACTGGGACGTAGAGTAGCCGGAGCTGAGGCTACACTGCGTGGCTACCCCAGTAGCCTCTATGATCCTCCTACCAGATATCTCCTTGTAGCTGCGTGCTGAAGATATCGAGTAGGAGGATCATAGAGGCTACTGGGGCGTGGAGTAGCCACACCGTGTAGCCTCAGCTCCGGCTACTCCACGCCCCAGTAGCCTCTTTAGAAAATTTGCATATCAAGGCCATTAAACTAACTTTCTAAAAGATTGTGGGGACTAAAGGATTAGCCCTAAAAAGGGCTATCCTTACATTCGTTAGATGCACCAACCACTGGATCTACCTTAATAGGTAGACCCGTGGTGGTAGGTTTCCTTTAAAAGTGTCCCATCTCCTTGATTCATCCTCCCCTCCGCCTCCTCTTTCTCTGCCTTTTCCCTGCTCACTCAGCTACGCCTAGAAGGGGAACCAGGCGTTGGAGCTGCCCCCCCACTAGATGGTGCTGGCGTGGAGCTAGGTAATGTCTAATATACTTTTATAAAGTAGTAAAATTATTCACAATGCTGACAAAGGCATTTTTAAACTCATCACTGCAGAGTCTATTGGAACCTTACACCACCTTAAACTGACATTCCTGGTGACAGGTTCCCTTTAATGGATTGATATCACAAAGACATCTTCCTTTTGTCCATTGATGGTGTTGGTTATCGCTGTTTGGATACATTTTGCACTGTTCCTGGATATTGTGCTTGCTTTATACTGTATATTAGGATTACTAGATGGTCTCTTTTCTTTATAGGTGCCGTGGTGGTGGCCTTTTTCCTGTGCAATTTTCCGGACACGGCATCGTCTCTCATGCAGATCTATATCGATAACTGGAACACGTACGTCCTCAAGGTCTACACTTTACTGAAGACCTATTTATCGCTACCACTCTGGTATCTCAACAGCGCTCTGGACCCCATTCTCTTCTGCATTTCCTCCACATCTTTCCGCAGCGCGTGCAGGGAAACCCTAATGGCTCTTCCTTCATGGCATGAAAAATCTGCCGATGGACCCAATCACATATACCAAGCCTCTTCTAGTGCCCGATCTGGTGGATCTTCCCTTGTGTCTGCACCCAGCACACGCTCAACGTGGACCCTAAATTCCAACGAAGGAGAACCGAAAGAGTGCTTGGCCCAGAGCCGCCATAGCGACCCCAAACTTTTATTCTTTCGCCATCTTGACATAAAGGAAACAGGTGATTTTTCGGTGCCGTAAGGAGTCTATTTTTGGAAACTGAATTGATCGGAGGAGACGTTGTATGTAATTTGATAAATGATAGTGATCAGACAAAGGCCGTTTTTTACTCATCGCGACTTTAATTGCAAAGGAACGACGGAAGCAAATAGAGAAAAGAAAACATCAAAGCCGTAAACTGGCGAAGAGAAATCGCCGGTCATATTTCTAAGAGGATTATGTGAGATAGAAAATTGCTGTCATTTGACTGAAACGGATGAGGCTGCGCCGCGAGCGACTAATAACTGTGCTTCAAACAAAGATAATTAATTAGCGCTGCCCATGTTAATAGCCTATTCAGATCTTTGCTTTGAATTGCAGGACTATGTATATTAGTAATGTAACGGACCTGAATCAGCGCCACTGACCCAGTGACATTCTTCTTGCTTGTGCCCATTCTGTGCAAAATTGATGATTATACTTTTTCTCACTAGTTTCCCAAAAAAATGCTCATCAATTATTTCCAGACCATTTAGCAAATGAATAATTTAAATTCTTAGCAACTTTATTATAAAACATATTATTCCTTCAATGTGAAGTGACCTCAACGTTACCGAAATTACAGTTTCTGTAAATTTGTATTTTAAAGGGAACCTGTCACCACATTGTCACAAATACAGCTAGTGGCAGGTTCCTATAGAGCCCTAGTAACTATCTGACCCCTTCCTAGCTAAAAATTTTTCCCTCACTTCCCCTTAAAATCAGAGTTATAAACTTGCCTGGTATCTAGGGATCTATAGAGCGAGTCGAGGGACATGACCTAATGTCATGGGATCAGAGTGACATCATCAAAGGTCCTTTAGCTTCTTAACATTAGCAAACTCTACCCCATGCACATATGTGACCACATAAAAAAATCACAGCAGCCTGCAAGGACTTCTACTTCTCTCCATGCAGGCTGCTGAGATTTCATATGATATGATATGCTGTGATTTCATGTGATACGCTTGGTGTACAGTTTGGTAATGTTAGGAGGCTAAAGGACCTGTAATGAGGTCACGCTGGTCACATGACATTAATGCTGCATGAAGACAAAGCATGGGGAGGAGTTGCTGGATTCAGCTCGAGGAGGCCACGCCCACTTAAACTTGCTATAGACATCCTTGAATAGCAGGTAAAATTATAAAGTTGAATGTATGGGAATCTAAAAGAAGGATGTCAGTTAGTTACTAGGGCTCTATGGGAACCTGCCATTAGCTGTATTTGTGAAAAATGTGGTGACAGGTTCCCTTTAAGTTTCAGCTGCTGGGTGGAGACCTAGCTGCCGCTACTCACTATTCCCCCTCCCATCTTCATAGAACGTCTATGTAATCTGACAGCTCAGTGACCTCCTGTTTGGTTTGCTAGCAAGATGAGATTCAGCAAATAGAAATGTAAATTAGGTGGGAGGATAAGAGACCAAGTCAGTGGAGAAAGAAGCATTCTCCTCTGAAAAGATATCTAGTTTTTTGGTATTTACATGTAACAACGTCCTACGTACATATGCAAAGTTTTATATAAAAATTTCTTGATTACATAAGTTAGTAAAAATGAGGCATTCTGGGTACTTCTGGGCACTACAATTGCTTTAAAGAAACAGATATCAATGCAATATGATTCGAGTTGCTCAAGTATTTTGCTAAGATATTAGTAACATACAGAAAACTTCTACAAGTTCAACTCATAGAGGAAACTGGGTCATCCAGGTCAATGGATCGAAACACTTTATAGACATCTTCAAAAAATATGTATCCATTTTAATCATGTTGTACAATTTGTATTATTGTTATTTTTTTAATATTAACCCCCCCCCCCCCTAAATATTCATACAATTTGCTATAAGCACAGGATTGTGATGTCCACAGGTGGTCTGTCAGCTCCATAGTCTCAAGCTACACATATGGCCTTGTGGGTAAAGAGTTCTTCATCATAAGCATGTCTTTCATGAAATCTTGAAATGTATCTATATGCAAATGAGCATTTTAGTGCACCATGGGCGTGGCCATGAGGTCTGGTGCAACCTAGTTGCCTAGTTGAACTGCACAGCACCGCCCACTCACTCTTGATTGACAGCATCCTAATCCCCTTATATTACTGGACAGAGAAAGGTAATCTGGATACATTAGTTGAATTAGTGGGTTTGATGTCCCAGAGGGGGCGGAGTCTATTGCAATTACGGGGTGGAGACAAGTCCGTTTATGGACTAGAGAAGTAAAAGTGTGTGATGCAGGACAGGATGTGAAGGCGGAATGGAGAATAGTGATGAAATTTTGGGGGCTGGAGGGATAAGAGGGGTTCATTTACATGGGGCTGCATGTTAGAGGCTGGAGGGATGCTGTTACATGGCACTGCAGTTAGAAAGCTGGAGGGTACATGAGGGATTTATTTATATGGGACTACAAGTTAGGAGGCTGGAGGGGACAGAAGAGATGCATTTACATGGGACTGCAGTTAGTATGGCGGCTTGGTGGCTTAGTGGTTAGCGTTACAGCCTTGCGGAGCTTGGGACCTGGGTTCAAGTCCCAGTATCAACATCTACAAAGAGTTTGTATGTTCTCTCCGTGTTTGAGTGGGTTTCCCCCAGGTCCTCCAGTTTCCTCCCACACTCCAAAAACATACTGGTAGGTTGATTAGATTGTGAGCCCCACTGGGGACAGGGACCAATTTGGAAAGATCTGTCTAGCGCTGCGTAATCTTTAGGCGCTAAATAAAGGAATTATTATTATTAAAAAGTTGAAGGGGCATGAGGAATGTATTTATATAGGACAAAAGAGATGCATTTACACGGGACTGCATGTTAGGGAGGCTAGGGGGGATATCCCCTTTAATCCCATGCACATGCTCTTGTACATCTCTATCCCAGGGAATCTACAATAATGATACAGCTGAAGAATCATGGATCTTTCGTGTTACCAGCAAAATAATACAGTTCAGATTCAGGGAATATGGACACGATCGATGGACTTCCTTATCTCGCTACAATTGTGAATGTGACCTTTCTAGACAAAGTCTGGATGTTTACTACAGATGACTATTGTGATATGTTCTGTCTGACCTTTATAGTTATTATGTACAGCTTTCATGGTTGGCGAGGAGCCTAAGATGATGAATCCAGCTCTGTTGTGCCATGGGTACCCAGCATGCCAGTAGTGTGCGGCCCGTATTGTTCTGTGTGTGGCGCTGACATATCAGTACACCTTCTGTGAATCAGAGCTGTTGTAGTGGATTACAGGGTCAGGGCTGTGCCGGGTGACAGCTCTTTACTCTGTTACTTTTTGTAATATTATGATACGATATTTTTTAAAAACTGGCGAATGTATTTTTGTTTTATATAAAAATAAAAGAATTGTTATTCATTTGTCCCCTTTCTCAATGTGTCACTAAAGGGATTCACACACAATCAGAACTTATATTACAGGGAACCTGTCAGCAGAAATTGACCTAATAAACCTTTACGCAGCTCCTTGCCAGCACAGTGTAGCATGCCCTGGGGGAAGAAGCAGCTGCAGCAGCCTGTGTGCCTGTATCTCAGTCTCCTTATACATTCTTCCTCCCCAGGGTACACAGCCCCATGTGTAATGTCCCTGCCAAAGCAGGGCCCATCACAAAGATTGCTCCTATTAGATCAGGGGTCTCAAACTCGCGGCCCGCGGGCCAACTGCGGCCCGCGGGACAACATTTTGCGGCCCCCGCCTGGAAAAGCACCGCCCGCCGTGTATTCACGGCGGCGGTCGGGTCGCGCTGCATGGAGAGGGCTCACGGGCTGAGCCCTCTCCATAGCCGGTAAGTCTTTGCTGCATATTGCAGCAAAGGCTTACCGGTAACATCCGGTAACATGCTAGCACCGATCGCGGGTGTTTTTACAGCGTGGGCTGCCGCAAAGCTGCCGACAGCCTCAAACAGATAGCGGCGCATGGGCGCCGCCATCTTACCTGGGATCGCCGCTCCCCGTGACGTCATCGGGGGCGGCGATCCGTCTCCATGGTAGCCTCGGGTCTTTCGAAGACCCAAGGCTATTTCGTTTTAACCCCTTCATTACAATGTGCTGATAGCACATTGTAATGAATGAGGAGGAAAATCCCCTTATACTGCCATACTGTAGTATGGCAGTATATGGTAGGATCGAACAGACAACCTAGGGTTAAAGAACCCTAGGGAGTCTGAAAAATAGTATAAATAAAAATAAAAAAAAGTTTTTAAAAAAAAAATTAGAATAAAAAAAAATTAAATTTCAAATCACCCCCCTTTCCCTAGAACTGACATAAATATAAATAAACAGTAAAAATCATAAACACATTAGGTATCGACGCGTCCGAAAATGCCCGATCTTTCAAAATATAATAACGTTTTTTACAATGCGTTTTACCCCGTTACGGAAAATAGCGCCCAAAGTCGAAAATGGCACTTTTTTGCCATTTTGAAAAATATAAAAAAATCTATAAAAAGTGATCAAAAGGTCGTACAGTCCTAAAAATGATATCATTGAACATATTATCAAATTTCGCACTGAGCCCCTGACTGGGCTCAGTGCGGTAGGAGCTTGGGACCCCTCGGTGCACAGGACGCGTTCATAGAGAAAACACGTCTCCCAGCTCGGGGCTTTCCTTGCGCTGGGAGACGCCATGACATTTGAATCTGAATAATGATATTTTGTAAGCGCATTTTGTGTGGAAAACTTGATGCGGCCCAGCCTTACCCAGAATCTACCTCCAGCGGCCCCCAGGTAAATTGAGTTTGAGACCCCTGTATTAGATTGTATGCGTCCCATAGAGCCTGATCACCTCTGTGTGCCATCTACTGTCTATGATTGGTATTGCAGCTGTTCTATATCTGCCTGTTTGGAATATGCTTGCACTGAACTCTCTGCCCCAAGGGAAGTTCATAAGACTCCCTGGTGGCTGGAAAGTTCTAGGCAAATCTAAGATGGAGTTAGAAGCGTACGTCTGCTGTCTCAGACACAAGGCCTATAGAGATACCAGGCCTGAAGGACTCTACCTTCAAGAGCCTGCCTAAGCCCCATCCATCTCTCCAGCCTGAAGCTACCTAAACAGATATACCAGGACTAGTGGAATTGTTGTCTTGGTCTGTTGCCTATGTTGAAGTTTGTGTTCTGGAAATAGAGGACCTTTGAGTTTATGGTGGACATCCCTTGTCTCCGTGTGACCCCTACCCCAAAGATGCACAAACACAAGGGTCTCCTATCTAGCATCTAGCCAGGGATCCTCACACACCTATCGGTAGTGCCCCAGGGAGAACTACTATTCATCTGCAGCATCTCCCTCTCTTTCCTTGCAATCTACCTGCCAGATACCTGCCCAGCGTGGATGAGGCCTGTTCCTCTGGTACCCAGCGACCATGACCCCATCGAGTTCTAGGCCACGCTCAGCCACTCAGTACCAAAGGAAATCCAGCTGCCACCAAAGGCCCCGGTGCGGGATGTTGCCCATTAATAGCTTTCCTCTCCTTGAAATCTCCTAAATGTAGCAAGTGCATCGTGTGCTCCATAGGACTTCCAGGAAAGCTGCTGATGGCTGATCCTGGAAATCTCATTCCGTCAGAGGGACTTGCAGTCCTCGGTTCTGTTGATTGAGTGACAGAAGCACAAATAAATGTTACAGATGATGTAGACCTTAAAATTTTAGATATGGAAAAAATTACATTAAATAGGCAAATGGAAGCGTAATAAGATACCTGGCGCAGCTCGTAGCTTTATCAAGCTGTATGAGAAATACATTTCCAGTATCTCTGGCAACTGTGAACTTAGAGTTAATAACTTTTTTGGTGTATGCACAAGTTTTAGGATTAGTATGTGAATCAAAAGAGGAAATTATTTCGAAAGGTAGACTATCTGGTGAATGGATTGCCCCCTTTACAAAGAGAATTTTATGT
Source organism: Engystomops pustulosus (assembly GCA_019512145.1). Classification (NCBI taxonomy): domain Eukaryota; kingdom Metazoa; phylum Chordata; class Amphibia; order Anura; family Leptodactylidae; genus Engystomops; species Engystomops pustulosus. The sequence goes on from WNYA01002153.1 coordinate 36,811, forward strand.
ATCCATCCCTGATATTTGTATATTTCCTTTTTTTTACAGTTTTCTGTGTGTATATAAAATTATGCAGATAGTAAATATAACTTTTATATAAACAATAGAAGTGTTCAGGGCACATGGGTTCCAGCATAAGGCTGGTGGTACACAGGGTCCTGGACAGGTTCATGGTACACAGGGTTCTGGCTCAGGCTGGTGGTACACAGGGTTCTGGACAAGTTCATGATACAGCGGGTTTCTGGGCTCAGGCCGGTGGTGCACAGGGTTCTGGACAGGTTCATGGTACACAGGGTTCTGGCTCAGGCTGGTGATGCACGTTGTTCTGGACAAGTTCATGGTACACAGGGTTCTGGCTCAGGCTGGTGGTACACAGGGTTCTGGACAGGTTCATGGTACACAGGGTTCTGGCTCAGGCTGGTGGTACACAGGGTTCTGGACAGGTTCATGGTACACAGGGTTCTGGCTCAGGCTGGTGGTACACAGGGTTCTGGACAGGTTCATGGTACACAGGGTTCTGGCTCAGGCTGGTGGTACACAGGGTTGGGTCCGGTTCATGGTACACAGGGTTCTGGCTCAGGCTGGTGACACAGGGTTTCTGGACAGGTCATGGTACACAGGGTTCTGGCTCAGGCTGGTGGTACACAGGGTTCTGGACAGGTTCATGGTACACAGGGTTCTGGACAGGTTCATGGTACACAGGGTTCTGGACAGGTTCATGGTACACAGGGTTCTGGCTCAGGCTGGTGGTACACAGGGTTCTGGACAGGTTCATGGTACACAGGGTTCTGGACAGGTTCATGGTACACAGGGTTCTGGCTCAGGCTGGTGGTACACAGGGTTCTGGACAGGTTCATGGTACACAGGGTTCTGGACAGGTTCATGGTACACAGGGTTCTGGCTCAGGCCGGTGGTGCACAGGGTTCTGGACAGGTTCATGGTACACAGGGTTCTGGCTCCGCTGGTGGTACACGGTTCTGGACAGGTTCATGTGTACACAGGGTTCTGGAACGTTCATGGTACACAGGTTCTGGCTCGGCTGTTGGTACACAGGGTTCGGGACAGGTCATGTACACAGGGTTGGACAGGTTCATGGTACACAGGGTTCTGGCTCAGCCGTGGTGCACAGGTTCTGGACAGGTCATGTACACAGGGTTCTGGCTCAGCCTGGTGGTACAACAGGGTTCTGGACAGGTTCATGGGACACTATGTTCTGCTCCGGCCTGTGGTGTCACATTGTTCTGGACAAGTTCAAGGTACACAGGGTTCAGGCTTTGGGGGTACACAGTATTTCAGACAGATCTAGGGTACACAGGGTTCCAGTCGCCCCCAGCAGCTGACTGGCTACACTTCCATAGACTATTGTCTTACCTAGCCTAACTAACAAAAAGCTTTATTTTTTCTATATGCAAATTAGCTTTAGAGGCTACTGGGGAGTGTCCGAGACCAAGGAGCTGAAACTACTCCACGTTACTCTATAGCTTTGCCTAGGTAAAAAGATAAGCTAAAGATAGTGTAGGGAAGATTACGGAAGTAGAAACCTACCATCAGATCTACTCAGTCAGTAGATTCTTGAAGCTAGGTTTCATTTAAAGGGGTAAAATCTGGTGACAGGTTCTCTTTAATGGAATAGTTCCCACTTCAAAATAGGCATTAGTAGATTCCCGGGTCCCTTTATCTCAGATATAAGCTTTGGAATATAACCAAGTTATACATACTCCTCCTCATCATAACTTGCTGTCAAAAACGACAAAAACCTAATCATGCAATCATCATCATCATCATCATCATCATGGTCGGTGCAGATGCAATTTATGGGACAAATTGATTTCTTTTAACACCACAAAAGAGATTGTTTTCTGGTAATTACGTCTATTTCATGTTTTTTTAATGCTTCTGGCAAATTTAATTGAATTTCAAGAATGACAGAGATTACTTACCAGAAACAGAGAAGAACAAACAACCATCTGTCTGCAGTTATAGAACATATAAAGACCAGAAAGAAAACAGGGAACATGGGGGAAGAAGAGGGGAGCGACCATGACCCATCGAGTTCTAGGCCACGCTCAGCCACTCAGTACCAAAGGAAATCCAGCTGCCACCAAAGGCCCCGGTGCGGGATGTTGCCCATTAATAGCTTTCCTCTCCTTGAAATCTCCTAAATGTAGCAAGTGCATCGTGTGCTCATAGGACTCCAGGAAAGCTGCTGATGGCTGATCCTGGAAATCTCATTCCGTCAGAGGGACTTGCAGTCCTCGGTTCTGTTGATGAGTGACAGAAGCACAATAAATGTTACAGATGATGTAGACCTTAAAATTTTAGATATGGAAAAAAATACTATAAATAGGCAAATGAAGCGAATAAGATACCTGGCGCAGCTCGTAGCTTTATCAAGCTGTATGAGAAATACATTTCCAGTATCTCTGGCAACTGTGAACTTAGAGTTAATAACTTTTTTGGTGTATGCACAAGTTTTGATGGATTAGTATGTGAATCAAAAGAGGAAATTATTTCGAAAGGTAGACTATCTGGTGAATGGATTGCCCCTTTACAAAGAGAATTTTATGTATCCATCCTGATATTTGTATATTTCCTTTTTTTACAGTTTTCTGTGTGTATATAAAATATGCAGATAGTAAATATAACTTTTTATAAACAATAGAAGTGTTCAGGGCACATGGGTTCCAGCTAAGGCTGGTGGTACACAGGGTCCTGGACAGGTTCATGGTACACAGGGTTCTGGCTAGGGGTGGTTACACAGGGTTCTGGACAAGTTCATGATACACAGGGTCTGCGCAGTGCGGTGGTGCACAGGGTTCTGGACAGGTTATGGTACACAGGGTTCTGGCTCAGGCTGGTGATGCACGTTGTTCTGGACAAGTTCTGGTACACAGGGTTCTGGCTCAGGCGGTGGTACAGGGTTCTGGACAGGTTCATGGTACACAGGGTTCTGGCTCAGCTGGTGGTACACAGGGTTCTGGACAGGTCATGGTACACAGGGTTCTGGTCAGGCTGGTGGTACACAGGGGTCTGACAGGTCATGGTACACAGGGGTTCTGGCTCAGGCTGGTGGTACACAGGGTTCTGGACGGTTCATGGTAAACAGGGTTCTGGCTCAGGTGGTGGTACACAGGGGTTCTGACAGGTTCATGGTACACGGTTTGGTCAAGCTGGTGGACAAAGGGTTTTGTGACAGGTTTAATGGTTACACAGGGGGTTCTGGACAGGTTCATGGTACACAGGGTTCTGGTCAGGTTCATGGTACACAGGGTTAGGCTCAGGCGGTGGTACACAGGGTTCTGGACAGGTTCATGGTAACAGGGTTCGCCTGGAGGTCATGGAACAGGGTTCGGCTAGGCTGTGGTACACAGGGTTTGGTCGACAGGTTCATGGGACACAGGGTTCTGGACAGGTTCATGGTACACAGGGTTCTGGCTCAGGCCGGTGGTGCACAGGGTTCTGGACAGGTTCATGGTACACAGGGTTCTGGCTCAGGCTGGTGGTACACAGGGTTCTGGACAGGTTCATGGTACACAGGGTTCTGGACAGGTCATGGTACACAGGGTTCTGGCTCAGGCTGGTGGTACACAGGGTTTGGACAGGTCATGTAGGGTTGGAAGTTCATGGTACAGGGTTCTGGCTCAGGCGGTGGTGCACAGGGTTCTGGACAGGTTCATGGTACACAGGGTTCTGGCTCAGGCTGGTGGTACACAGGGTTCTGGACAGGTTCATGGTACACAGGGTTCTGGCTCAGGCCGGTGGTGCACATTGTTCTGGACAAGTTCAAGGTACACAGGGTTCAGGCTTTGGGGGTACACAGTATTTCAGACAGATCTAGGGTACACAGGGTTCCAGTCGCCCCCAGCAGCTGACTGGCTACACTTCCATAGACTATTGTCTTACCTAGCCTAACTAACAAAAAGCTTTATTTTTTCTATATGCAAATTAGCTTTAGAGGCTACTGGGGAGTGTCCGAGACCAAGGAGCTGAAACTACTCCACGTTACTCTATAGCTTTGCCTAGGTAAAAAGATAAGCTAAAGATAGTGTAGGGAAGATTACGGAAGTAGAAACCTACCATCAGATCTACTCAGTCAGTAGATTCTTGAAGCTAGGTTTCATTTAAAGGGGTAAAATCTGGTGACAGGTTCTCTTTAATGGAATAGTTCCCACTTCAAAATAGGCATTAGTAGATTCCCGGGTCCCTTTATCTCAGATATAAGCTTTGGAATATAACCAAGTTATACATACTCCTCCTCATCATAACTTGCTGTCAAAAACGACAAAAACCTAATCATGCAATCATCATCATCATCATCATCATCATGGTCGGTGCAGATGCAATTTATGGGACAAATTGATTTCTTTTAACACCACAAAAGAGATTGTTTTCTGGTAATTACGTCTATTTCATGTTTTTTTAATGCTTCTGGCAAATTTAATTGAATTTCAAGAATGACAGAGATTACTTACCAGAAACAGAGAAGAACAAACAACCATCTGTCTGCAGTTATAGAACATATAAAGACCAGAAAGAAAACAGGGAACATGGGGGAAGAAGAGGGGATTGGAGAGAAAAGAAAAAGATGTGAGTGTAACTATAAAAATTTACTTTTATTAATTGCTTAAAATTTCTAAGTATATTCTCTTACTAGTATATAAAAAGTTCTAGTATGGCAGTGATTTGAACTGCCTTACTTTTATCCAAGTCACTTGGGTGATATATACACACCCGGGATTACACTCGGGTATGGGTGCCCTTATAGTTTATTATACCCTCCCGAGTTCTGTAATTCTCCCACGTAATTCTGTTGTGGGGATCAGAGGGTCAGGGACAGAAATTGAGAATTAATCAGTCCCAGCGCTACTTGGCAGCATGGTACACTGCTGTATTCATGTCTACTGTCACTGTCAGGGGAGCGATTGTAATGGACAGTGAGGTTTGTCGCTCCCTGGCTAGTGACACTGTGTCGCGCCAGCAGTAGACTTCAGTGACAGGATCGCGGCTCTAGAGGACATACGCCGCGTATCCTTCACTGCTGCAGCGTGAACACGATCGTCTCGGCTTGCGTGCGTCCACGCCACTGAGACTGTCAGCTTGTTTGTACACTGGTAACTGATTTCTGTCTCTGTGAGTATTGATTACTGCTGGCCCTGATAGAATCTGTCCCTAAACTGTGACTAAGGATAAACTGATAGCGTCCCGACACGTGTTTCGCCGGGTCTCCTTGGCTTCTTCTAAGGGCCTTACGTGGGAGAATTACAGAACTCGGGAGGGTATAATAAACTATAAGGGCACCCATACCCGAGTGTAATGCCGGGGTGTGTATATATCACCCAAGTGACTTGGATAAAAGTAAGGCAGTTCAAATCACTGCCATACTAGAACTTTTTATATACTAGTAAGAGAATATACTTTTTAAATTTTAAGCAATGAATAAAAGTAAATTTTTATAGTTACACTCACATCTTTTTCTTTTCTCTCCAATCCCCTCTTCTTCCCCCATGTTCCCTGTTTTCTTTCTGGTCTTTATAAAATTCATTAGGTGGTGCACATCGTGAGTGTTCATAAATTGGAACACTATAAACAATACCAGTTATAGAACATACACACAAAACGGGGGCATAACTACAGTGGTAGCGGCTGCTAGATTCAGGTTGGGCTTTTGCAGATGGAACTCAGTCCGGGAGGTGGATCTCAGTTCTGGGCTTAAGTCTCCGGACTTGCCCTGGGGTGCTAGGCGATGGCCTGAGGCACCTGTAGTTCCTGGAATTAGGAAAGTGGCGGTGACAGACAGACCCTGAGGTCTGGTTCTGTCTGCGGAATCTATGCTCTGACTAAGACCTAAGATCATTTGCTTCCACCCAGCAGGGGTTTATATACTCCCCTGGTAAGGTGGGAGCAGTCCTCCAATCGGCTTCCAGCTTGTATTACAAGAACATAATTAGACAGTCACATATCACAGTGTTAACTGTTGCATTACTAGGCAGTGGCTACAGCTGGAATCACTAACTTCTCCCATAGGTGGCATCTGGATGAGTTGCTCAGGCTCACCAGATAGATCCTGACCAGGAAAGGTTGCTATTCGCAACAACCACCTTGCCTGTGCCTTGGCAGGGGTGTTGCATATGCTGTATATTTATATATGGCACAGTATGCTCTATATCTATTTATACATGAGTGTATACATGTGTGATTGAAACACATTTGTGTATACAGATAAGTATATTTTTTAAGTGGGAAGGGAGCGCCCCATTGAGAAGCCTGCTATGGGGCCCTGCCTCTCCTAGTTACGCCCCTGCACGCAAAAGTACAACAATAAGTTATTATATACAGAGCTACTTAAAAGGGAAATACACACCAAGTAGTCATAACGTTAAAACAAGCTAAAGCCTCATGCACCCAGCTGTGTGCTTGCAGCCCGTCAGCAGGTGAGTGCCGTTACTACACCGATGTCAATAGACTGGCCCTGCCACATATCCAGGCAGGAATAGGACCTGCTCTACGATTTGTGGCCTGGCCAGTCGCTTCCGTCCTGTTGCAGTGGGGCTCAGTGCATGCAAGTGCCCAATAGAAGTCTCTGGACGCCGTGAGTCAGTCGCAGTTTGTGTGTCTAACTCACAGCACACATAAATTATTGTGTTCTTGAGGCCTAACATTGTGTATATTTCCTTTAAAGCAATAGACTGCCACCCTAAGCCAATTCAGATACAGTACTACTTTACATTATGTGTGCAGCAGCCCAGGGCCCAAGCCTTCGAGAAGGCCCAAACCACCCATCAAATTTTATACTGAAAAGGGTCTTCACCCATGAAATCCTCGTACTTCTGTTCCTGCTCTCAATACACATGTACACAAGAGCCATTTCAGGACCTTTAAAGGTCTTCAAAAAGTTCAAACATGGTGTTTTAAGAAGTGTCTAGGCGCACACGTTTTACCAGGCGTCTTTGAAAGCGTTTTTCTTCAATACTGGAAGTGTAAGCAGCTGTTTACACTGCCAGCAATGAAGAAAAAATGCTTTCAAAGCAGCCAAACGCATGGTAAACAGAACCGGCGCCAGCACTGGGCATAACCGGGCAAGTGCTGGGGCCCAGAGCTGCTAGGAAGGGGGCCCCAGCACTTAATGCTGTACATAAGGAATCCATAGGTGTGATGGGGGCTGTATCTAATGAATCCATAGGGTGTCAGGTGGGCTGTATCTAATGAATCCATAGGGGGCTTTATATAAAATAACCAAGAGGGGGCTGTTTGGGATGATAAACTAGAGAATATTTTAGGTAACAGGAGACTGTTTTAGTTTCTGAATTTTTAATGCTGCCATGTTAGTTCACTGCCAAGGGGCCCACTGAGGCGTTTAGATGCCACGTGTGAACAAGCCCCGAAAGCAGGCAGAAGGGACACATCCTCCAGTGCCCAAGAAGCTTATAGTATTCTATAAGTCTTAATCTGCCCCTGTTCAGATTGGTATGTTTCTAGGGCCCCCGGGGATAACATCGATTGGGCTCCTGAAATGCCAAAGCTTCCACTGTATAGACAACTATATGATCACAATAGTCTGTGGCTCAGGTGGCTTGTACTGTACATAATTGATATGGTGAATGCGTTCATCTTGAGTTCTGGCTCTTGTAGCTCTTTTGGGTTTATGATTTCTCTCCTGATAACAGGGGTCCAGCTGTTCTCCTATCTTTCTATCCCTGTGATAAACCTTCTCCACTGGAGTCTTTTTAGTTTAGTAAATGAGAACTCTCAATCATTAGAGACCGAGCATCGCTCTCCCCCCCTCAAACCATCAACCTGGAAAATTTAATAGAAAAGTCTTCAGGGGTCGGAGATCAGATGAGAATAATGTGAATTATAATGAATGTGCAGAATGTGCTAATTAGAAGAAACAAGAAACTTAATTGCAATGAAGATTCTGCAGATTCTGCCATGCTGGATGGAGAACATAGAACAGTATATAGGAAAAAACACCATCACAGAACCAGTTCGACCCAATCAGTCAGTGAGGTCCATTGTGTGACACGTGATGTGACATCTGTCCCTGTAGTGCACAGTGTAATGTATAGGAGCTGCCCTGTGCATATAATGTATAGAAGGGATGCAGTTACAAACACTCTCCAGCAGTGGCCGCTGCGCCCGCACCACAAAGTCTCGCAGGTTATCGCGGGAGCGCCGCCTGCAGATCTGTTGTATTATAACCGCACGGCGCACGGCTGTCCCCGCCCACTTGTGGAGAGAAGATTCAAATTGACCAATCAACAGCAAAGGGAAGGACAAGGCTAACCAATAGATGCGTGAGTGGGGCGTTACTGACGGAGAAGCGGATGATTTGAAAACAAGATGGCAACAGCGGAGGATGCGGGCGGCAGGGAGCAGGGGAGGCCGCGGTGAGTCCCCGCTCTAGTCCTCGGTAGATCGGTGTCAGTGCTTGATATGATTAGATGTAGTGACTGGGAAGACATTGGGGGTTGCACATGGACTTCCTGTCATACGGGGGAGATCTATCACAAGTGTCTGAGAGCAGAACTGTTCTAGTAGCTCATGGTAACCAATCAGAGCTCAGCTTTTATTTTCTCATAGCAGTTTATAATATAAAAGCTGAGCTCTGATTGGTTACCGTGAGCTACTAGAACAGATCGGCTCTGACACTTGTAATGATTGTTTGTCCCTTATGGTGATCACCACCTGCTGGGATTGTATATTGTATACAGCGCCCCTGGTGTGATGGGTGATCGCTGGTATTACACCTCCATGTGGTAATCTCGCGTGCTGTGCCATATAGTGTGACCCTGCTATAGGATGTTACATAGGCAGCTAAGCGTGCAGGATTTTTTCTTTGTAACCTGGTCAGAATGTCTGACTACCTGTAATGACTAGTGCTATAAGCCGCACACACATTAAAACCTCACCTTTAATTGATCGTGCACATGTCAATGCCGAGGACAGTGATTGGCTGCAAGAATCATGTGACTTCATATTACTACTAGTCCAGAACGGACAGAAAAGCAGAACCAGTGTGTGTTATGAACTAAAGTTCTATTTCCAATCTCTACGTTTTTTAGCGTTGGCCTTTAATAGTCAAACACCTTGTCCCATACACATAAACGCTGTTTGTAGCGCTGCAGGACCAGATCTTTACTCACAGCGGGTTTGATTTGTGTCTATAAGACTTTATGAAAAAGCCCCTTTAAATATGTTAATTTGCTATTATTGGACGTGTGGAGGATTCGGCTGTTGAATATTTCATGATTCCAACTGAAATAATTCCTGGCGCGCTCCCTCTCATACCGACATAAGGAACGGCAGCATAGGGTGACATATGGGGTCCCTGTGTGATTTCATGTAGCGCTGTACATAGATCTGACATGTGCATGATTAATATGGATGGGAACTAGAGTCCTACCGGTACCAGCTTATAAACAAAAACCTTTAAAGGAAACCTACCACTACGGATCGAGCTACAACGAGGCCAGCAGCTGCGCGATCTCCGCTCCAAAGCCGTAACTACCGCGCATGTGCAGAACTTCTGCTTCACGGACCTGTGCGCGCAGCACCTTGAAGCTGCGTGCTGAAGATGTCTGAGTAGGAGGATCAACAAGGCTACCGGGGGTGTGGAGTGGCCGCGCCGTGTAGCCTCAGCTCCAGCTACTCCCCAACCCAATTTTCATATAACCCTGATTAAAGATTAGAAAAGGATAGAAAGATAGAGGGGTACAAAGGGTTAGCCCTGAAAAGGGGCTATCCTTGCATACGTTAGATGTACCTACCTTAATAGGTAGATCCGTAGTGGTAGGTTCCCTTTAAAGAAACGCTCAAGCGCATTTACCAGCTCCCCTTACATTCCCTTTTCTGCAATGTCGTCTCCGGTCTGCTCTTGATTATTAGATTTCTTTGTGTTGTCTAATATCATTCTCATGATGCCTCAGCACAGCATTTATATACTGCAGATACTGTGCTGTGGCCATTATAACTGTGATAGGAGTCTGTCTGATCATCATAGAGACATGAGAATTTGTGCTGCACCTTATTTGGTACGATTAAAGGGGTTGTCCGAGCTTTTAAAAACTTTATATGTGTGGGGGCTATTAAACAAAAAAATAATTCTTATACTCTCCTCCTATGGCGGCGCCTGACCGCTGCTGCACCTTGAAACTGATGCTATAGTAGGTGCGCAGCATTGTTCGGGGCGGGAGCTGCAGGAGATCGTGAGCGCCAGAGAAGGTGCCACTGTGCACCTCTGTCTCCTGTTGTATTTGCAGGCATCAGGACCCAGAGCACAAAGGTGCCGGGAACAGTAGAGCTGACTAGTATTTAGTAGTCCCAGATCCTCTCCTGCTCCTGGGGCCGCTCTGTCCTTACCCCAATGCTTACAACCAGTGTCAGGAGTCGGGACACAGATCGGGTCAGCAGGACAGGACTTCTCTGCTGTACTCACTGTTACTGGGCCTCCTACCATGACTTATGTTCTAGCAGTAACAGCAGGGAGCTGCCACAGCTTGTGACATGACGGGCAGCATGTGGCCGGTCAGTGTGCGATGCACATCCACTTGTAGGCTGAGATGAATGTGGCTGCACTTTATGTACATGCTCATCAGTGAAGCTCCTCCTATATATTAGAGGAATACGGCTACTGGGAAGGAACGCTCATCTTTGCACTGCTACAGCGACCAGGAAAACAGGACTGTGGAGTCGAAGACAGTGATAGTTTTTGTGTTATTGGAGTCACTCGAAGTTGAGCAGTTAGAAGTTTGGGTTACTGGACCTAACCAAAGCCCAGGGATATAGAGGTGGAATAATAAATACTAGAGCTAAAGGGATATAATAAGACTAAAGAGGTTTGTTATTATTCCAGTATAATATACAATGATTATGTGATTGGCATCCCCTTTCTGCTACTTGAGACTCTTCTGTAGAATGTGCTCCAATTTATTCATCGTCTACAGACAGAATGGGGGCAGCTAGGTGTGTAGTACTGATAATAACTGACTGCTACAATGCAAGGATCAAATCCCAGAGCTAGTAGAGTTATACGGGTTTTATTCAGCTGTACACTTCAGATTTATGTCAATAGTTTGCAGATTAGGTTTTAACTAGGTGTTTGTTTTTTAAACGAAGATTTTTCAGGATAGCGAGTTCAGCTCTGGGGTATAATACAGGATGTAACTCAGGATCAGTACAGGAT